>PGFW01023834.1:36919-47031 GCA_003123925.1 Haematobia irritans
AGTAATAAAAATTTAATTCTCTTACATACTCTTAGGTTTTAAGCAGGACATCTAACCGAATTTTTTATTTGAAGTATCTAACAAAAAAAGGACGAAGTCCTGTATTTTTTTTGTTGTTCTCCTCCAAAACCATTCTACCTAATGATGATTCAAATGCTTTGCGTGTTGGTATTTTCGGTTTCTAATGTTTATTTGAAAATATCTGGTCGATTAAAATTTACCTTCACTTTTCGGATTTTTTCTGGTATTGTTACAATGTTTTTTTCATCTACTTTTTGGATGCCATGGAACATTGCCGTTATCACGGTAATAACTAATGCTACGAGAAACAAAAGACTTATTTCCATTTAAATGCTGGATGGGTCTAACGATAACCAAGTGTAGTTTTCCAGCCAAATAGAAATCATGATTAAGTTCCACCACAAATAACTTTATTTCTGAATGGAATAGATCAAAGTGCTTTTGTAAGTTTTTAAATTATTGTCAGACGAGCGGTTAGAAATGATAGTAAACTGAATTTGGTTACAATATAAATAAGCCACTCGCTACTGACATTACGTGCCAAATTTCAACGGGATCGCATTGAATTTGCTCCTCTATGGAGTTCGAGAAGTCATATTGGGAGATCGTTTTATAAAATTATGGACCGATATGAATCATTTTCCTTTTGAACCAAATCGGATGGAAGACAAATTTAGAAAAATCTACCAAATTAAAAAAAAAAATATTTAAATTTTATTTGGAAGTTTTTGATCAAAATTTTATTTCTCTGGAATCTTTTTTCAAAATTTTGTTTCATAGCAAATTTTGTAAAAATTTTACTTCTATACAAAATTTAATTTTCTATAGAAATAAATTTTCGACAAAATTTTCTATAGGAATAAAAATTACTGACAAAAAATTCTATAAAATAAATTTTTTTACAATATTTTCTATAGAAAAAAAAAAATTACAAAATTTTCTAAGAAATAGAAAATATTGACAATATTTTCTATAAAAAAAAATATTGACAAAATTTTCTACAGGAATCAAATATTGACAAAATTTTCTATAGAAATACATTTTGACAAAATTTTTCTATAGAAATAAAATTTTGACAAAGATTTTCTATAGGAATAAAAATATTGACAAATTTTCTATAGAATTAAAATTTTGACAATATTTGTTATAGAAAAAAATTACAAAATTTTCTATAGAAATAAAATTTTGACAAAATTTTCTATTTTGGAAATAAAATTTTGCTATAGAAATCAAATGTTGACAAAATTTTCTATAGAAATAAAATATTGACAAAAATATTCTATTAGAATAAAATTTGGACAAAATTTTCTATGCGAATAAAAATATTGAACAAAATTTTCTTTAGAAATTAAAATAATAACAATTTTTCTATAGAAGTTAAAGTTTTGACAAAATTTCTATAGAAGTAAAATTTTGACAAAAATTTCTATAGAAGTAAAATTTTGACAAAAATTTCTATAGAAATAAAATTTTCTATAAAATCAAATATTGGACAAAATTTTCATATATGGAATTAAATTTTGACTAAAATTTTCTATAGAAATAAAATTTTTGAAAAAAATCTATGGAAATACATTATTGACAAAATTTTCTATATAAATAAAATAATAGACAAATTTTTCTATAGAAATAAAATATTGACACAATTTTCTATAGAAATAAAATTTTGACAATTCTAAGAAATAAAAATTTTCTACAGAAATCAAATATGACAAAAATATTTCTATAGGAAATTGAATTTTAACAAAAATTTTTCTATGGAAATAAAATATTGACAAAATTTATCTATTAGAAATAAAATTTTGAGAAAATGTTTTATAGAAATAAATATTGACAAAATTTTATCCATAAAAAATTACAATATTTTCATATAGAAAATAAAATATGACAAAAAAAATTTTCTATAGAAATAAAATATTGACCAACATTTCCATAGAATAAAAATTTTGACAAAATTTTCTAAAGAAAGAAAATTTTCTATAGAAATCAAATATTTGACAAAATTTTCTATAGAAATAAAATATTGACAAAATTTTCTATAGAAATAAAATATTAACAAAATTTTCTATAGTTATAAAATATGACAAAATTTTCTATAGGAAATAAATTTTCTATAGAAATTAATATTTTAACAAAATTTTCTATAGAAATAAAATTTGACAAAATTTTCTATAGAATAAAAATTTGACAAAAATGTTGTATTAGAAATAAAATATTTTACAAAATTTTCTCACAGAAATAAAATTTTAACAAATTTTCTATAGGAAATAAAATATTTTGACAACATTTTCCATAGAAATTAAAATTGACAAGATTTTCTAAAGAAATAAAAATTTTCTATTAGGAAATCAAAATATTGACAAATTTTCTATAGAAATAAAATTTGACAAAATTTTCTATAGAAAATAAATATTGACATTTTCCAAGAAAATAAATTTTGACAAAATTTTTCTAAGAAATAAAAATTCTATAGAATCAAAATATTTGACAAAATTTTCTATAGAATAAAATATTTGAACAAAATTTTCTATAGAAATGAAATTTTAACAAAATTTTCTATTAAATAAAAATATTGACAAAATTTTCTATAGAAATAAAATTTTGACAAAATTTTCTATAGAAATAAAATATTGACAAAATTTTCTATAGAAATAAAATATTAACAAAATTTTCTATACAAATAAAATTTTACACAAAATTTCTATAATAATAATAAAATATTGACAAAATTTTCTATAGAAATAATATTTTTAACAAAATTTTCTGTAGAAAATAAACATTTGACAAATTTTCTATAGAAATAAAAATTTGACAAAATTTGTAAGAAAATAAATTTTTGACAAAATTTTCTTACAGAAATAAAATTTAACAAAATTTTCTATAGAAAATAAAATATGAAACATTTTCGATAGAAATAAAATGTTGGACCAAAATGTTTGTATAGAAATAAATTTTGACAAAATTTTCGTACAGAAATAACATATTTAAACAAAATTTTCTATAAAAATAAAATTATTTGACAACATTTTCCATAGAAATAAAATTTGACAAAATTTTCTAAAGAAATAAAATTTCTATATAAATCAAATATTGGACAAAATTTCTTATAGAAATAAAATATGACAAATTTTCTATAGAAATGAATTTTAACAAAATTTTTCTTATTAAAAAATAAAATATTGACAAAATTTTCTATAGAAATAAAATTTTGACAAAATTTTCTATAGAAATAAAATAGTGACAAAATTTTCTATAGAAATAAAATATTAACAAAATTTTCTATAGAATTAAAATTTTACAAAAATTTCTATAGTAATAAAATATTGACAAAATTTTCTATAGAAATAAAATTTTCTATGGAAATAATATTTTAACAAAATTTTCTATAGAACTAAAATTTTGACAAAATTTTCTATAGAAACAAAACTATTGACAAAATTTTCTATAGAAATATAAAATTTTGACAAAAATTTATCCACAGAAATAAAATTTTGACAAAATTTTCTATAGAAATAAAATATCTGTCAAAATTTTCTTTCTATAGAAATAAATTTTTTAAAAAAACTTTTATAGAAATACAATTTACAAAAATTTCTATAGAAATAAAATATTGACATAATTTTCTATAGGAAAAAAATATTGACACAATTTTCTTATAAGAAATAAAATTTTGACAAAGTTTTCTAAAAAGAAATAAAATTTTCATACAGAATCAAAATTGACAAAATATTCTATAGAAATGAATTTAACAAAATTTTCTTATGAAATAAAATATGACAATTTTCTATAGAAATAAAATTTTTTGAGAAAATTTTTCTATTAGAATATGAATTTGGAGAAAAAATTTTATATAGAAATAAAATATGACAAAATTTTTTCCAGAAAAAAATTACAATATTTTCTATAGACAATAAAATATTGACAAAATTTTCTATAAGAAATTAAAATTTTGACAACATTTTCCATAGAAAATAAATTTGACAAAATTTTCTCAAAGAAATAAAATTTTCTTATAGAAATCAAATATTGACAAAAAATTTCTATGAAATAAAATATTGACAAAATTTTCTTATAGAAATAAAAATTTAACACAAATTTCTATAGTAATAAAAATATTTGACAAATTTTTCTATAGAAATAAAATTTCTATAGAAATAATATTTTAACAAAATTTTCTATAGAAATAAAATTTTGGCAAAATTTCTTATAGAAATAAAAATTTTGCAAAATGTTAGTATAGAAATAAAAATTTTTACAAAGTTTCTACAGAAATAAAACTTTAACAAAATTTTCTATAGAAATAAAATATTGACAACATTTTCCATAGAAATAAAATTTTGACAAAATTTTCTAAAGAAATAAAATTTTCTATAGAAATCAAATATTGACAAAATTGTCTATAGAAATAAAATTTTGACAAAATTTTCTATAGAAATAAAATATTGACATTTTCCATAGAAATAAAATTTTGACAAAATTTTCTAAAGAAATAAAATTTTCTATAGAAATCAAATATTGACAAAATTTCTACAGAAATAAAAAATATTGACAAAATTTTCATATAGAAATGAAATTTCAACAAATTTTCTATTAAAATAGAATATGACAAAATTTTCTATAGAAATAAAATATTGACAAAATTTTCCTATAGAAATAAAAATATTGTAACAAACACTTTCTATGAGAAATAAAATTTTACACCAAATATTCTATTATAATAAAAATATGACAAAATTTTCTATAGAAATAAAAATTTTGACAAAATTTATCTATAGAAATAAATTTTGACAAAATTTGTTCTATGAGAAATAAATTTTGACAAAATTTTCTAGAGAAATAAAATTTTACACAAAAATTTCTATAATATTAAATATTGACAAAATTTTCTATAGGAAATAATATTTAACAAAATTTTCTGTAGAAATAAAAATTTTACAAAATTTTCTATAGAAATAAAATTTTGACAAATGTTTGTATAGAAATAAAATTTTGACAAAATTTTCTATAGAAATATAATTTTAACAAAATTTTCTATAGAAATAAAATATTGACATACAATTTTCATAGAAATAAAAAAATTTTGACAAATGTTGTTATAGAAATAAAATTTTGACAAAATTTTATAATTGACAAAATTGAAAGAAAAATTAATTTCTACGATAATTTTAACAAAAATTTTCTATAGAAATTTAAAATATTTGACAACATTTTCATAGAAATAAAATTTTGGACAAATTTTCGGTAAAAGAAATTAAAATTTTTATTCTCAGCAATAACATTTTAACAAAATTTTCTATAAATAAATATCAAACTTCATGAATAATTTGAAATTCTAGATAAATTTTTCGAATAAATATGAAAATATAGAAATATTTACAAATCTAAAGAAATGATTTTCAATTTCTATTAAAATAAAATATTGACAAAATTTTCTATAGAATAAAATTTTGAAAAATTTTCTATAGAATAAAATATTGACAAATTTTCTAAAAAATAAAATATTAACAAAAAATTTTCTATTAGAAATAAAATTTTAACAAAAATTCTATAGTAATAAAATATTGACAAAATTTTCTATTAGAAATTAAATTTTCTATATCGAAATAAAATTAACAAATTTTCTATAGAACTAAAATTTGACAAAATTTATCCAAAAATTTACAATAGTATAAAGTTGAAATCACATAAAATTTTGACAATTTCTATAGAAAAAAAGAAAAATTTTTCGAGATATTAAAAAATTTTTAGATCATAAATTCTTTAGATAATATGACAATTTATAGCTTTGAAAATCTTAAAAATTGGCACTGTTCAAGATAAAATCAAATCATAGTTAAAATTACAAATTTGTAGAAAAATATATTACATTTATAAAGTATGTAATTCATAAATAAAATTTCAATTTGATCAATTACAAATCATAAAAAATTGAAAATTTTATGAAATAAAGACAATAATTATGATATTTTGAAATCATAGAAAATTTACAAAATCTATATAAATTACAATTTTTTAAATATATACAATTTTCTATAGAATAAATATGACAAAATTATATAGAAAATTTTGACAATATTTTCTCTAAAATTACAATTTGACAAATTTTTATGGAAAAAAAAATATTGACAAAATTTTCTATAGAAATAAAATATGACAAAATTTTCTATAGAAATGAAATTTTAACATAATTTTCTATGGAAATAAATTATTGACAAAATTTTCTATAGAAATAAAATTTTGACAAAATTTACTATAGAAATAAAATTTTGACAAAATTTTCCATAAAAATAAAATATTGACAAAATTTTCTGTAGAAATAAAATTTTGACAAAATTTTCTATAGAAATAACATTTTAACAAAATTTTCTATAGAAATAAAATATTAACAAAATTTTCTATAGAAATAATATTTTGACAAAATCTTCTATAGAAATTAAATATTGACATTATTTTTCTATAGAAACAAAATTTTGACAAAATTTTCTATAGAAATAAAATTTTGACAAAATTTTCTATAGAAATAAATTTTGACAAAATTTTCTATAGAAATGAAATATTGACAAAATTTCTTATGAAATAAAATAGAAAAAATAATTTTGTTTTAGCTTTTGGTACAATTTCTCCAAATTTTTGTGATTATTTTTTTGGCTCGAGTGGCTTACCGTGATTCTAGAGCGAAAACGTTAATTCTTAAAAACCCAAATTTGTATATGAAAATCTTATTTTAGCGATATCTCCTTACATAGACGTCCTTGAGCGAAGACTACACTACCAAAAAATCAAAATTTCGATGAAAATCCTCGTGCTGTATATCATGGCGCTGAGTCCTGTTGGAATGTCCATGGTCTGCGGCCGTCTTCTATCACTGCGGCGTGGATTTCGATTAAAATTTACCTTCACTTTTCGGATTTTTTCTGGTATTGTTACAGTGTTTTTTTCATCTACTTTTTGGATGCCATGGAACATTGCCGTTATCACGGTAATAAACTAATGCTACGAGAAACAAAAGACTTATTTCCATTTAAATGCTGGATGGGTCTAAACGATAACCAAGTGTAGTTTTCAGCCAAATTAGAATCATGATTAAGTTCACCACAAATAACTTATTTCTGAATGGAATAGATCAAAGTGCTTTTGTAAGTTTTTAAATTATTGTCAGACGAGCGGTTAGAAATGATAGTAAATACTGAATTTGGTTACAATATAAATAAGCCACTCGCTACTGACATTACGTGCCAAATTTCAACGGGATCGCATTGAATTTGCTCCTCTATGGAGTTCGAGAAGTCATATTGGGAGATCGTTTTATAAAATTATGGACCGATATGAATCATTTTCCTTTTGAACCAAATCGGATGAAGACAAATTTAGAAAAATCTACCAAATTAAAAAAAAAAAATATTAATTTTATTTGGAAGTTTTTGATCAAAATTTTATTTCTCTGGAATCTTTTTTCAAAATTTTGTTTCATAGCAAATTTTGTAAAAATTTTACTTCTATACAAAATTTTGTCAAAATTTACCTCTATACAAAATTTTGTCTAAAACAAGTGAGTGAAGTAGAAAGTCGGGCGGGACCGACTATATCATACCCTATACCACCCCTACTGAATTAGTAAACATAACCATTTGTGGGGTATTATTGGTATAGGTTTGGAGTATAAACCGCATTTTCATATTTAAGAACATTAAGGGGTACATGTTCATGGGAGTTGTATCACAATCTGAACAGAAAATGATATTAGGAGATATAGTTGGTTCCGAACCCACAGTAGGTAGATATAGTTGGTTGCACAAATAGTAGGTAGTATAGAAGATTAGGTGTGGCAAACTTTGGGTAAGGTTTATAAATAAGGGATTTATGGCCAATTTTGGAAAAATCGGGCGATACATATATATGGGAGGTATATCTATATCTGAACCGATTTCGATGAAAGTTGGCAAACTTAAAGGGTAGTCAATTGGATTACTTATATGGGAGCTATATCTAAATTTGATCCGATTTTCAATAGCGTTCGTCCTTGTGGCAAAAAAGGGCCAACAAATACATAGACGGAGGGACGGACTGACGGACGGACACCAAAGGATAGATAGACTCAGGAGGTGATTTTTTGGCAGATCAAAGTTATTATACCCTGACCACTATGTGGTTTAGTGTATAATTACCTCTATACAAAATTTTAAATTTTATTTCTCTAGAAAATTTTGTCAAAATTTAGAAAATGTCAAAATTTAGAAATTGTTGTCACAATTTTATTTCTCTGGAATCTTTTGTCAAAATTTTACTTCTATACAAAATTTTGTCAAAATTTACCTCTGTGAAAAAGTTGTCAAAATTTACATCTAAAAAAATTTATTTCTCTAGAAAATGTTGTCAAAATTTTATTTCTTTAGAATTTTTTCCAAAATCTTATTTCTATTGAACATTTTGCCAAAACCTTATTTCTATAGAAAAAATTTTTTCCTATAGAAAATTTTGTCAAAATTTTTCCAAATTTTTTTCTATAGAAATTTTATCAGAGAGGTATATTTTGCAAAATCTGCCAAAATATCAAGAATTCTTCCGATCTACGCAAATACTAAATTCTACCTTTCGTGAATTCCAACAATTGTGGCAACCGCGTTTGCAATATCCTCGTGAACTTGCGTTCGTGTTTTTCAAATAGGACGGGCGGACATCGCTAGATCAGACTCAGAATTTCCCCAAAGCAATGAATATACACAGAAAAATATATGACCAGTATTTTTCAAATTAAAAATGTAATTGTCATTAAAACAATCATTTCTGTGATTGAATACATTTCAATTAAAAATTAATTCGGTCAATTAATTTTGGAGTTGAAAACAAACATTGTTTTGATGCGTTACAAAATAAATGTCCAATTTTATCCTATTCCGTGAAGGGGTATAAGAAACCTAATATACACCTCTCAATTTAGGCTTATTCTCTCTCTGACAATAGATACTTTAGCATTTTTTAACCTATATAACGTTATACTGGGCGCAGTTGCTCTCTAATGCTTTCCATCTAATAAAAAATATTTGCTGAATAAATTTCTTGAGTGATACGAAACACGGAACTTGTTTATTAAATTTCGAAACACAGGATAAAGGAAAATTTTTTTAAACAACAATCCACTGACTACCACTTTGATATGACCACTAACGGATATTGATTTTAAATTCTACATAAATTTATATTATGTTGTAGTGGTGAACCACTAGATTGTCTACCTACTTTAACGTAGATTTTTTTGCCATCGTTTTTTATGATTCCCTGTATCCGGCTAAATCTAAATCCATGAAATTGAAATACACTTCAATGGGAAATTTTTTGCATTTTTTTGTGTTATGGAATTTTATTATTTTTTTGTATAGTAAATGCTTTTAGCAAATAATTTATGTATTTTATTTTCAACAGATTGATGAAAAATTGATTTATTACGAACTGTGAAAAAGAGTTTTTGTTTAGCTGTTGGGTTTTAGTTGATTTAGTAAAAAGGACTGAATAAATAAAAAATGTGTGTTACCATCTCAAATCCTTCAAATTTGTTGGGAGTTATTATTATTAGGTTTATATTCCATATTTTATTTATTGTACGGATACATATAGGAGCAAACAGTACACAAGAAAAAAATATAACCAAATATTTGCCAATAAAAAAGTTAAGTTGAAAGTTAAAAAATTTTTTCAATTAATAAATTAAATTGTACAATTAAACTTTTTGATCAAGATAAAAACATTACATTAAATCATTGACTTAATTATGGTAATGTTTTTATCTTGATCAAAAAAGTTAATTGTACGCAATTAATTTATTAATTGAAAAAATTTTAACTTCAATTAATCTTTTTTTATTGGAAATATTTTGGTGATTATTTTTTTTCTGTGTATGTGCCCTATATGTTATCGACAATAAATAAAATATGGGAAATATAAACTAATAATAATAACTCCCCAACAAATTTGAAGATTTGAGATGGTAAACACATTTTTTTATTTATTCAGTCCTTTTTTAAACTAAATCAACTAAAAAACCCAACAGCTAAACAAAAATCTTTTTCACAGTTCGTAATAAATCAATTTTCATC
>PGFW01023843.1:17770-28694 GCA_003123925.1 Haematobia irritans
TTAGGACCTGTATTCATGCATAAAGCTGTTTTTTTATATGATCTCAAATATGATGGTTTATCAATTGGTACAATATGTCATAAACTATCATTTTTGGGAATAGGTAAAATAATAATAAAAAGCAAAAACATCCACAGAGACCTTACCAGTCATAGGAGGGTCAAAGGGTGCTGTTTTTAACTTATTTTAAATTATTA
The DNA here is from genome assembly GCA_003123925.1 of Haematobia irritans. Lineage (NCBI taxonomy): Eukaryota > Metazoa > Arthropoda > Insecta > Diptera > Muscidae > Haematobia > Haematobia irritans. The sequence goes on from PGFW01023843.1 coordinate 17,968, forward strand.
AATTTCTTATACCTTTTTTTGCCTGAGACTGTAGCTTCCAAATACATATATTGATCCTTATTTCGTTTTCTTTTCAGAAATTATGAACGAGGTGGTTAAATACAAACCGCCACCTCCCAAAAAAGGAGGTACAGCAGCCGCTGCAGCCGCTTCCAAGGCTAATATGGACTGGCGTGTGCTGGTTGTCGATAAATTGGGCATGCGAATGGTATCAGCCTGTACCAAAATGCATGAAATAAGTGCTGAAGCATTACATGTAAGCATCACGTAGTCTTTATTACCGATATTAATTTAGTAACCAATTCGTTATGTTTTGTCTACAGTGGTGGAGGATATCAATAAGAAACGGGAACCTTTACCCTCTATGGATGCTATTTACTTGATTACACCATCCCAAGATTCTGTGGCTGGATTAATACGCGATTTTGAGAATCCAGCTCGTCCCATGTATCGTTATCCCATGTGTTCTTCACTGAGGGTAAGTTTGTCAGTAGGCATTTCGGAAGATGAAAGAAATCTTTTTTGGTTTGACTTATGATTTTGTTTTTATTTTTATAATTTTATTTATTTATTTTTTTAATTTTATAATTTTTTGTTTTGGTTTAGCTGTACCCGACCATATATTCGAAATGATTAAAGCCGCAAAACCCTTAGTCAATCACATAACATGTTTCAGAGAGATCAATATTGCATTTTTAGCCCTTGAGAGTCAGGTATATACAAAAATCTATCTTCAATTCAATTGAACATTTGCCAAAAACTATAACAACCCTTTGATATATTCTATATATGTTTCTTTTGATTCCTCCCATGCGAATAACCAAAAATCATTTAAAATTCATATGCCCCCGTTGAAGTTTATGTGTCTGTGTAACCATTTGTTTTTCTACCAGCAAATGGAAATGAAAATAAGCCACAATTGGCCTAACACTATCTAACCCTGCTTATTGGCAAACTAATAACCGCTTCGAATAATAATGTTGTGTTCAAATTTCATTGTTTTTGTCTAAAATGTTATGTCATTTCATTATAAGAGGGTTATGTTTTATTGTTGTCCTCAATATGGGGTGTAAATGTTTAGGGATAAGCTATATTTTTTATTTGGATCTCTTCCAAAAATATTTCTTCAAAACGATAATGCATTCTTGCCATGTGAAATATAAATACATCGTATTCTGGTTTTGGAAATATTCCTATTATATAGCAGATGCTCTTTGAAAGAACTAGTTTGTTTTAATTTAAATATTTCCGTATAATCCATTTGGTCCCGATCTTCCTGATTAAAGATTCGCATAGTTGTATCTAGTCGACTTATTACAACAGGTTCAAATTCCATGTGAATCTCTCTTTAGTTTGGTAGAATTAGGTTCAGATTTAGATTTATTTCCAAACGTATCTGTTACTTTCGAAATATTCAAGTTAGCCGACACGAAATGTTACCAATTTAAATAATATTTTTTTTTTTTTAAATTTAAATTTTGAAATATTTTTTTTTTGATTTAAAAAGCAAAAATTTATGAATGTCTTCTAATTTTCGGACTCATTAAACTTCATTCAATACCGCCACATTATGTTGCTTTGTTCTTTAATCTTTCCCCTTGCTTTCTAATTAAATTTTTCTTATGATTTCGGCAGACTCAAGTACAGCATATGATTTTTTTTGTAGTAATTTTTGACTTACACATGCTTTATGCAACGGTACGCCAGACTTGGTGGTACGTCCATGGTTTTTGACAAGCCCCTAAAACAGCTTCAGTATGTTTTCCGATAATAAGCAGCATTTATTTTAACGCAGCGATGTAGAGTGATCAAAACTGGAAGCGATACAAACCGATTATCGTTTTCGTGAAACATCCGCATTCTCGCGTGGCACCGGTAGATCCGCGTGTTTCCAATGTTCAACAACCACCTTTGTGGCATAAAATTAGATTTTCATTCAAAAACTACGTGTTTTTATGAAACCGTTTGAACGTTTGTTCGGTTATTTGTTTCAAAAAATACATTCACCGTTTTGGGAAAAAAGCTCGGTTGTTTAAAACGGACTTTCAAATCCCCGGGTTTCTCGTACACTTTATGCCATGATTCAATGAAATGTGTCAACAGTCGCCATACCGCCATACCATCAATTGAGTTGGAAAAATTTATAAAATTATAGGTTTTATTGGTTTTACTATTACTGTATTTGAATGACTAAAAATAAAATACAAACAAGCATATCAGTAGATTTCGCCGGAGTCTTAAATACCCACCACCATGAATAATATAATAGTTTCTTGAAAATTTTCAGGGGAGGTTATGTGACAGATTATTTTTCCATGCAGATCAGTGGCCTTCTATACCCTCAATAAGTGAAATCGCGTCTATATGGAAGGCCGTTAACAAATGCGACGCATTAAAATAAATGACATACACTTGTTATGGGTCTTAAAATGCCAGTAATATTTTTCAATTTGCGGGCAAATCGGATAAAAACTACAATTTCTAGAAACCCTAGGAGGTAAATCGGAAGTTCGGTGTAATGGGGGCTATACCAAAACATGGAAGGATGCACACAGTATTCAGCACATTTAATTGTAAAGGGTGATTTGTTAAGAGCTTGATAACTTTTTTTTAAAAAAAAACGCATAAAATTTGCAAAATCTCATCGGTTCTTTATTTGAAACTTAGATTGGTTCCATGAATTTACTTTTTGAAGATAATTTCATTTAAATGTTGACCGCGGCTCGCGCTTAGGTGGTCCATTGGAAAGCTCCAATTTTCTGGGCAACTATTCGAGCATTTCGCGCGAATACGCCCGAATTTCTTCGAATGTGTCTTCCAAAAGCTGGAATAGTTGCTGGCTATTTCTGTAGACTTTTAAGACGGTTGACGTAGCCAGCACAAAAAATAGCTACTAAAGGCGCTCAAATCGCATATCTTGGTGCGCCAACTACCGGTACCATTTCTTGGGATGGAATTGTTCTCCGAGTTTCCTCAATCGCCCATAGAATTCGGAGCTGTCGGTGATGTAGCCGCATCCTTGTTGAAACCACATCGTTCAACCGTTCAGGTTTTTTCATTTTGCGGCAACAAAAGTCTTGTTAGCATCGAACGATAGCGAATCGCCATATCACCGTAACCGTTGCGTTTCCAACAGATCATTTTGAAAAAATACGGTCCAATGGATTCCACCAGCCGTACAAGACCACAGAAAACAGTGCATTTTTCGGATGATGGGCAAGTCTATTGGAACGGTTCTGGTTGCTTTCACTCCAATCGGCCAATTTTGCTTATTTTACGTAGCCATTCAACCAGAAATGAGGCCTGCATCGCTGACAAAATTTGTCGGATAAAAACACGGATTTTCTGCCAACTTTTCTAGGGCCCATTCACTGGAAATCGACTTGTGGGCAGATCGTTCGGCTATCTATGATGAAATGTCAAAGCATACTGAGCATCGTCTCTCTTTGAACCATGTCTGAAATCCCAGTGATCTGTCAAATAATACTAATGCATGAAAATCCTAACCTCAAAAGAAATCCACTCCTTTCCTTCTAGGAATCTAGACCCAAATCGGAGGGGCCGGTTTATAAGGGGGCTATATCACGCAAAACTGTACGATACTCAATATATTCGGCACACACTCTTTATGGTCTAGAAACTCTATGATTTCCAACCTTTTCATGGCAAAATTTGGGATAAAACTACGCGATGGAAGTAAACAATCGGAGATCGGTCTATCATGCGGGTGCTATACGCATACCACCATTTTCGTCAGCACCTCTTTAAGTCCTATGAATACTCTAGATTTCCGATTTGAAGGTAAATTGGGTAAAATTTACGGATTCTAGAAGACTAGAATTAAAATCGGGAGATCAGTCTATAACGGTGGCTATATCAAACATGGATCCGGTTCTCACCATTTTCGGCACACCGTCCTTAGGGCCCTAGAGTACCTCTAGATATGTCGAAATTTCAGGTAAAATTTGATTAAGACTACGATCTAGAAAAGCCCCAAGAAGTAAAATTGGGAGATCGATCTATATGGGGGCTATATCAAAACATGGATCGATACACCCCATTTAGCGGCCACATCCTCTTTATAGTCCTATAATACCTCTAATTTCCATATTTTAGCCAAATCGATAGATATACACTTCTAGACGCCCAAGAAGCAAAATCGGAAATCGGTCCATATCGACGGGCTATACCAAAACATGGACCATAGGCCACGCTTTCGGTACACTTTTTGATGGTCCTAAAAATACCTCTTAAGATTTCCAATTGTTCAGACAATTGGATAGTAACAAGTTTATTAAAGCCCAATCCCAAAATCGGGAGGTCGGGTTTATTGGGACTATATCAAAACTTGGACCGATCTAAGCCCTATCCTATACCGAAACTTGGCCTACTGCCAAACAAAAGACGATATCTTTGCGCCAAATTTCAGGTACGATAAAATAGCCCATTATTGGGCTGCTTGCGTGGATTACAATAGACAGACAGACTGACAGAGCAGTTTGGAATTTCTCTCTGATCAAGAATTATCTATGGTGGTGGTATAAAAATAATAATTACTTCTGTTCGAATGCGGCTTAAGTAAGGCACAACCATAGTGGACGTTGGCATATTTCTTAATGCAAAAGTTCTTTCTTTGTTACGACCTCCATGCTCGTGCAAGCGTTGCAAACTCTTTGCTTTTTATACCTGCTCCACACTGTGAAGCAGGGTTATTATAAGTTAGTGCATATTTTGCAAACACCCAGAAGAGACGAGATAGACAACATGTGTCTTTGCGCAAAATGCTAAGGGTGGGCTGCCTGAGTCGATATAGGCGATGTTCCGTACTGTGCCGTGAACACATTATTGCTCAATCAAAGTCTAGGGTCGGCCAGTTTTAAGTCGCAATCAACTTCAATTTGGCACAAGTATGTGTTTTGGCTCAGAAATCAGATCCTATTGAATTTTGGAAGAAATCGTTCGAGATTTAGATATTGCTCCCATAATATACTATTTTCGACGCCGATATGCGACTTATATGGCCCAGAAGCCAGAAGTTTTACCCTAATTTACTTAAAATTTTGCACAAGAAGAACAATAGTACTATAAGTAAGTATGCCAAATTTTATTGAAATCGGTATCATGATTTGATATAGCGTCCATATCATATCTCTCGCCCTCGATATGACCTAATACGGTCCAGATAGCCAAGAGTTTTTAACCCAAATTTGGTTGAAATTTTGCAGAGGGAGTAGAATTAGCACTGTAGCTATGCGTGCCAAATTTGTTGAAATTCGGGGTTTCAGATTTAGATATAGCTCCCATATTATAGCTTATCGCACCGATTTACACTCATATGACCACAAGGCCAATTTTTTTGCTTCCGATTTAGTATTGAATTTTTGGCACAGGCGAAGTAGAAAATAGCATTGTAGCTATGCTGGCGCAAATTTGGTTGAAATCGATTCAGATCTTAGATATATCTCCAAAATATGATTTTTTCTGATTTCGACAAAGAATACCCAAAGTTTTCCTTTGTAAAATCGCCAACGCTCTCTAGTCCCAAAAGTGTGAAAAATGACTCTAATTTTCTCAACTTCTAATATACATATTTATCGAGCATAAAATCATAAATAAACTTTGTGAAGTTTCCTTAAAATTGCTTCAGATTTAATCGTTTCCCATATTTTTTTACTAACTTGTGTTCCGACCTATGCATTAGCCTGACTTAAATTTTGCGCTGATAATTTTGTAGAATTCAAATTCTTCCAGACTCGAGTGATATTTAAATGTACGTATTTTGGACAAATCTTTATATATACCGCACACATTGAGCATCGCTTGATATGTATCGAAAATTTCGATCTACAAGAAAAAAAAAAAGGTTGGCGTGGTTATTAATATAAGTCGGCACCGCCGCGACTTTAGATTTTCCTTACTTGTTTGGGTTCTAAAAATGTTGCTTTTGATTAGATGTCCTCTTTTGAAAATTTTAAAATTTTATTAAGGTCTTGAGCCTTTTTCAATGCTCCTTGCATTTCATCAGATTTGAAGAAGTATTACCAACTATGCTGATATATCTTTGAAATTTGGAGTTTTACTTCCCGAAGGCATAGGAGGATACACTCAGAAAAAATTGTTATTGAATTAATTGATTTTATGGATCAAATTTTCAAATTGAAATTACGCCGGAAATTTGTTACGAATTTAATGATTTTATGGAATCAATTTCAATGAAACTGGTTTATTTACGGAAATTTTTAGTATCTATCACGCAACGTTTAATTTAATATATTAATTGATCGCAATTAAAATTTTATTGCGTCCCATCTGATTTTTGTGATTCACTTATTTTTTGGCTTACAGATTAATGGATATTTTTTAAATTTGAATTAAAATTTTAATTTGAAAAAAAATATTTGAAAAAATATTTTTGAGCTTGCCAACTATAGACGGTGGCGGATTTTTAAGCAAAATTCCATAAAAATATATTTGTTTTATAACAATCATCAGAAGCAAATGCTGAGACTGACAATAAAAATTATATATCAGTTTTTAGCTTGTAACATTTCGCGTCAGCTGCTGTTATGTGTATCCAAATATGTCAAATCATTTAATAATCTTCTTTTTAAATTACGCCTATTTTCCTTTTTTAAATTTTCGATAATAAAATTTCAATACAAAAAAATGCATATTAAATTCTTTAGTTGAATTGTTATTTTGATGTTTGATTATTTTATAAGAAAACTTTAATAATAAAATATTTAAAACTTACAATACATTGGGTAACGATGTTTCACAAACGATATCCTAAGTTTTTCTCCTTTAGCTCCAAATATCAATGAGAAATGACTCTAGAATTTTAGACTAAGTTTCGTTTTCTAGTTTTAGTTTTTTTTTACATGAACGCAAGTATATTACTAAAAGATCTTTGTAGCAATATTTTTATATAATTAAGCAGCTATAAACCCAAGGCTTAACATTTTCAAATATATTTAATTTGTTTTTGTTGAAATTTATGCAACTTCATTTATGTTTTTTTTTTTTTGAAAATTTATTATCTAATTATATTATATGACGATAATGTATTTACTAGTCTGCCCGAGGATATTATTAACGATTTGTGTAAATCGTCGCGCTGCAAGAAGATCAAAAACTCTAAAGGAGAATAAATATTCGCTATTTTCTACCGATATGATGCCAGGTTGCGAAATTTTACAAAATTAAAAAAAGACCATTTTAATATCCACAAAAGCTACAGAAACAAGATCTACAATTCTACTACTACTATTACTTAAGTTTACCCGAAAAGAAACACTCAACTCTTTTTCCACTATTAGTCGTGTAAATTTCTTGTATAATGTTGTGTCTACTCATTGTATTCAGTACTATAAACAACAACTACTATACTAACTACTCGTACGTCTTACTATAAAAAATGTTCGCGATATCAAAAAACAGAAAGGAAATCAAAAACAAAACTAACACTTTGTTGTTTTTTTGTCCTAATTTCTCTTGATGTTGTCTATATACAATTTTTTTATAAATGTCTTCTTTGCTAAAAGTGTTGTAATTATATATAGCACCTTTACGCTTCGATAAGTATGTGTGTGTATGCTTGCTTCAAGTAAAAAACAATTAAAAAAAAAAGAGAATAAACTGAAAAAAAGGATTTGTTAGCCAGCTATGGTCCTTCCATATATAATTTCTACGATAATTTCCAAACTATATGCTTACACACTTTAAGAACTTAACAAAAGAATTTTCAACAACACAGACAAAAATACAACAAATCCAATATAATTTTTCGCAATCGCCAAATATGGAAAACCGAAAACACAATTTTTTGTTATTGGTTATACCAAAAACGAAGTATTTAACCATGCAATTTTGAAATAAAAATATTTCTTGTCAATTCCCCCATCGATTCATTCGAATATACTTATTAGGATTCATATAAAACAGTTCCTTGAGTCTCTTTTTTTTCTTATACAAGTGTTTCCAGAACTAAAATAAAAAGATATTGAAATATATAATTTCCGAATTAGAAAAAAATGGGTTTTGTCTTCGCTTAATGCCCTCCAACCAGCCACCATCTCCTAAAGTTTTGTTTTACTTGTTTTGTAGTGTTTCATTTGATGGTGTATGGTTATATACAGATAAACAAATCGCATGCTGCCTATATAACTTCCAAAATCTCAATAAATAAAAAAAATCATTTTTTTTTATATTTACTACGAATCAGACAAATATATGCCAAATTAATAACGTCCACAGGGATCTTATCACCCATCGGATGATTAAAATGGCGATGATCCGATATTTTTGTCGCAAATATAGTTCCTAAAACCCATCTGACTACCTTAGGTTACATTCATAATCCCACTTTAATTAAAATTAACCCATAGAGCGTCCACTGTAAATTAAGACCTTCCCATGCAATGACGAGATTAATTCATTATTAATACCAACCTGCATCATAACCAGCTTAAATGATTCGAAATCTTATTTTTATCTTTACATTCTCTAAATAAAAGTATACAATTATGAGCAAACGTAGAGGTAGTCATCTGATAGAAAGAAAAAATCGTATATAAAAAACCTCGTTTGGTCATGACTCAGCCAGCTTGTTAGCAAAACAAACAACACGCATCCACCAACAACCGGAGAATGAAGAGACCAAAATAAAATGCATACATAACATATGTTAAGTGACCAACGAACAAACATAGATTTCCAAAGATTCCTCCAGAATGGTCAACCACTCCTGGCAAACTTAATAAACCGTAACATCGAATGTAGGGGAATTTGTAAACAATAACAAAGTAGTGAAAATTCGTTTCAATGGAGAGCAAACACATCAAAGTGACATCACTTGACAATTCAATTTGAAATTTCTCTCTCATTCCCATTGTGGGAGGATTGGAAATTTGGGAGGCTTATATTCCACTCAAAGGATGTCCTAACATTCCGAAATTGACAAAATTTTGCAACTCACAGTGACTGCTTCGTTGACATTTTCGCATTTGCGCACTGGCAAAGGCGAAGTCACAAATGAATTATTAGAAAGTATGAAATACGTTTCGCAATCATGGTCGTGGGATATCTCCCAGAGAATGAATGACTACTGAAATGTTGTAGCTTCGCGGAGGCGGGCTTGCGATAATATAATATTTTTCTGTCCGGCGGCGGAACAAATTTTTGCTTTATAAAACCAAATCGAGGTGTATCGGCGATACATTAATTGCGGCGCGCACGTCCAGAATAATAGAGTTATTCGCGGCATGGGAATGTCTATGATTGCAAAAAATCTTATCAATGGTGGCAGTTCCGGGGATACGCAATTGTCGCGAATGACTAAAGTAAATCGACGTAAATGTGTTTATCGATCCGATAAACAAGCAGCAGTATCGATTATGTCTTCGAACATAACTTATGATTGTAAGCCAACACTTTGGGATATGTGCCTTGAGCAGACGTAATAAGTTTTCCCGGACGACAGTTGGTCCCGTCGTGAAACATATCCCCATCATATTGACCACATTATAACTTAAGTTCGAAGGCAAGACTAATCGATACTCTTCAATCGCTTTATGGGCATCGGCGATTTAGCACATATAAACATAACGACATTGTCGTATCGGACTTCGGAACCACGCTGGGTGTAAGCATTACTGTTTACCATACACCCGACATTCAGCGTCCGGAATCTTGAGTCTGTAAGACAACGATCATTGACTCAGATCTCTAGACGCATGATTACTTTACATCTCGAAGGAATTGTGGTCACATTCCGCCAAGTGCTAAAGGGCGCATTAAATTTTGCTATAGCCAATGCGTTACACCCGCATACTTTAGAAACGCTCCAACACAGAGTTTTATTCTATGGTTTTTTATAGCGTCCATACCCCACCGCCCGCGCCTGCGCGCGTCCGCCCGAGCTGGCCGACAACGCGCACAACAAAGCTCCAAATACTATTCATGCTCACTGTGCTCGTCAGTTATGTGGGGATTTTTGGAGAAAATATACGACGAAGCGCGAATAGTGAGAGATCAATAGATACTAGGCCTGTGGAAAACAAAACGACGGGGTTCATATATTTTTTGTGTGACGGAACAGTTTTAGTATATCCAGATCGTAAAAAAATATCAGAAAAATCGCTTTGAACCAAAGAAACGAAAAACTAAGAAAATACAGCAAAAATGGCTTTGAAAATGTGGTTGGACAAAGTAAGTAAAACAAATCAAATGTCTAACAAAATGAGCTAAAGAATTATCTATGCTAATTTCTTACTTATGGAGCTGACTAACCCAAAGACTCCACCTTGAAAAGTGATAAAAATATTCTATGGAATGTGGGACAAATAAAAGCATTGGCTCAATGTTTTGTCTCGCTGATGAGAAACTTGGTTAATAAATAATACGCTGAATGATTTGTCGCAGCCCTCCTTTGGTCGCACTAGGCTGAATCGTCTATTCGATTATTTCTCTGTATTTTCATGGTAAGAGGTGGGTGTAGTTGGGTGTGTGAGGAGGGGATCCGGGCGGTGGAGAAGGGCAAATGCGGACCCGTCGCGAATGTGAGCACCTTTTTGGTGTGGAAAGGCGCTGCACTCTTGCGCTGTTTACCCAGTATCTGGCGTTCTTTAGCGCTGTTCCCTGTAGACCGGCCGCGCTTTCTCTTAGTACCCATAAGATTCTATACGTTGTTTTCTCTACTCCGGAGCGTACTGAAAGATGTAATGTTC
>PGFW01023845.1:34232-47324 GCA_003123925.1 Haematobia irritans
CTTTACAGCGCCAAAGCTTTCTCTTCCGGCTCAACATCACAATAGACTTCATAAGAACGTAATAATATTAATTAAACCAACGCACAGAGACCAGCAGCCTTGCTTCCCGATTTAGACGCACAAATTCAGGTTCAAACTCAGGATCACTTTTAAATACGGCTTGAATGGCATTTTATAAATTTCCGGATGTATGTTTCTCTTTATTCGATAAGGTGATCAAAGAATCGAGATAAGCCATCAACTTTGGCCATAGCTATTTTAGACTGTCGGCCTTCCACGAGACGATTCCTTGGGTACTTTCCACCTGGAGCCAAATAGAACCATAACAGCAGCTGTTACATTGGTCACGAAACTCCCGGTGAGAGCCGAAAGATTTTCAATCTCAGGTTAAATTGCTTTATTTAGAGTATTCAAAGGCTCTTGGGCAGCTACCAAAGGCAGGTTCAGCTTTCCAGTAGAATCTTCTCGGCTTACTTCTATTTTGCTTTTTCGATACTTCATCAGCAATAATGGCCACTTTCATTTCTTCCTCATCGGCCAACAGCTTTCTCTCAGTTTGGACCTTTGTCTGTCTCAATGCCAACCAAGTTACTATCAAAAGCACTCTGCAGCTTCATTTTTCTCTTTCAATTCCCACCTCTTGGACGGCTAACTTCACTTTAATGTCAGCTACTTGTACTGCGGTAGATCTTAGCTTTTCCAAACCATTCTCAAGCGCACCGATTTTACTTTGCAAATCCTCATGTTTTCCATTCAAAAGTTTTCAAGTATAAACTGATTTGTTCCAAAATAACTTTTTGGTGTGGTATAATTATAGCGTCTCTCATTCTGCAGATACACTTTGGAGGTGGCATTGACCGAGGTATGGACATAGGCCATAAATTTAGCCACTGAATCTCTGTGATGATCGGGTAAAACTTCATTTTTCGATAAGAAGTTCATGGCTACCGATATAAGGGCCTCTTGCGGCCATTCATGGAACCAATTGATTGAGGTGGCATTGATAATAGCGGGGAACTTCCTGGACCGAACCCTCAATGTGGAGCCAACGGGCGAGAAACACAAAACGACTTTCAATTGTTTGCGTACACGATCAATAAAGAATTTCCAACAATTTTCACGGGAATCTACCAGGCCTGCACCTTTGACCTCATTGCGGACACCTGTATTATATTCTCGATTTCATCGTCTGGGGAAAAAGGTCTGGAATCTCGCCTGTTGAAAAGCATAATCATTGATCCAGTACCAGGAAATCTTCGCTAGGTATCTGAGCATCCGTCATTAAGGAACATAATGCCCGACATTTTTCAAACCTGACTTCAGATACAGGCCAAGAATTCGTTCTGCAAAGAGAAGGTTGATAGTGAAGGGCTAACATCTTCCCTGGAAATCTCCTTACTTAAGATCACTTATGCCATAAGCCTTTCTTCAATTGAATCTGTACCACTTCCAAAACTGGAAATGAAAGCGGGTGCAAATACGGGCCAGTGGCACTGTTTGCCACTTCCGCCCACGCCCACTAACAAGGCACTGCCGCGTGGCGATTCTAATACGCGATTAATGCCGACACACATGCATCATGGCATCCTCAAAGAGTACCAAATTCATGGCAGCCACAAGATCATTATATGAAGACATTGCCTTCCTGAAAGAGTTGTGAAGCTCAGTCCAAGCCACAATTGCATGTTACTTAGGTTCACCAATTCCTCCAGCGAAATGACAGTTATATATTCGGTTTAATCAAATATAACGATTCGTCAATTTCTTCAAAATTTCTTCACAAATGTCGTGCTGGCATTTTTGTAAAGCTGTCAATGTCCTTTCTCATCGGTAAGCCTTATCGGCAGTAGACCCGTTGTTGTCTCATGTGCCACAGACGATTAAATCTGTGGGCATTGCAAACAATACTGCAGAGCTAAATAGTAGACACCTAGAAAAGTGAAAAAAAAACAATAAATGAATATTGTCCTTAATGTTAGTCCTTTAGGGATGACAACAAGTAGCTTTGAAATGGGTAATTTTGTAAAATTGTAAACTGTTGAGCCTTTCATGGTTTAGCACAAAAAAGGTGGTTTAGCCTGAGAAATTACAATTATTATCGGGTGACCAAAAGAGTTTAAGTAGTCTGGGATGGCCTGGGAATTTAAATCAGCTGACTTCAATGTGATTACTGAAAGCCGCATCCATATGTCAAATGACCCAAATACGGTTGTATTTGTATTTGTGCAAAATAATTGTTTCTGAACGGCCCATATTTGGCCCAGTGGTCTCAGTTCTAATGACGGATTCATTATGAATTAGAATGTGGTTTCGCTTAAGTAAATAATATTTTCTTTGGGTCACCCATTATATCAGTCTTTAAATACCTAGACCTTTCGCATGGCTCTCTTCGTAGAATCCTCGATATACATACCTGGAATACATTACTTATATCTTGTAAATTGAAAATGTAATGCGACTTGATGGCAGTCGGAAGGAACACCTGTGATGCCTTGTTATGCAAAGCCAAAGTGGCCGCAACAATATTGGGTGTGATTTCATTACAATTGGATTGAATTTTTGCTCCGCATTGATAAAATGTTGTGACAGTATGGAGGAATACATCATAGTTATGGAACTCTGTTCCGGGAAACTAACAGCCAAAACACAAAAACTGCCTTTGTATCGGGGATTTATGGTAAAACTGCAGCTGTTTGATTCATTTGCGGCCACAGAATTGACCAATTGTAATGAAAACTCACACCCAATATTGTATGCGGGCCACTTTGGCTTTGCATAAAACAAGCGGGCTATCACAGGCTGTTCCTTTCCGACTGCCATTCAGTCGCATACATTTTCAATTTACGAGGATATAAGTAATGTATTCACGGTATGTATATCGAGGATTCTACGAAGAGAGCCATGCCGAAATGGTCTAGGTATTAAAGACCGATATAATGGGTGACCCAAAGAAAATATTATTTACTTAAGCGAACCACATTCTAATCAGTTTTGAAATCGCGGTCATTCATTAGAACTGAGACCACTGGGCCAAATATGGGCCGTTCAGAAACAATTATTTTGTTCACAAATACAAATACAACCGTATTTGGGGTCATTTGACATATGGATGCGGCTTTCAGTAATCACATGAAGTCAGCTGATTTAAATTCCCAGGCCATCCCAGACTACTTAAACTCTTTTGGTCACCCGATAATAATTGTAATTTCTCAGGCTAAACCACCTTTTTTGTGCTAAACCATAAAGGCTCAACAGTTTACAATTTTACAAAATTACCCATTTCAAAGCTACTTTGTTGTCATCCCTAAAAGGACTACATTAAGGACAATATCATTTATTGTTTTTTTTTTCCACTTTTCTAGGGTCTACTATTTAGCTCTGCAGATTGTTTGCCAATGCCCACAGATTTAATACGTCTGTGGCAACATGAGACACAACGGGTCTATGCCGATAAGCTTACCGATGAGAAGGACATTGACAGCTTTACAAAAATGCAGCACGACATTGTGAAGAAATCCTTTGAAGAAATTGACGAATCGGTTATATTTGATAAACCGAATATATACTGTCATTTCGCTGGAGGAATTGGTGAACCTAAGTACATGCCAATTGTGGCTTGGACTGAGCTTCACAAACTCCTTCAGGAGGCAATGTCTTCATATAATGATCTTGTGGCTGCCATGAATTTGGTACTCTTTGAGGATGCCATGATGCATGTGTGTCGCATTAATCGCGTATTAGAATCGCCACGCGGCAGTGCCTTGTTAGTGGGCGTGGGCGGAAGTGGCAAACAGTCACTGGCCCGTTTGGCCGCTTTCATTTCCAGTTTGGAAGTGGTACAGATTCAATTGAAGAAAGGCTATGGCATAAGTGATCTTAAGGTAAGAGATTTCAGGGAAGATGTTAGCTCCTTCACTATCAACCTTCTCTTTGCAGAACGAATTCTCTGGCCTGTATCTGAAGTCAGGTTTGAAAAATGTCGGCATTATGTTCCTTATGACCGATGCTCAGATACCTAGCGAAGATTTCCTGGTACTGATCAATGATATGCTTTCAACAGGCGAGATTCCAGACCTTTTCCCCGACGATGAAATCGAGAATATAATAGCAGGTGTCCGCAATGAGGTCAAAGGTGCAGGCCTGGTAGATTCCCGTGAAAATTGTTGGAAATTCTTTATTGATCGTGTACGCAAACAATTGAAAGTCGTTTTGTGTTTCTCGCCCGTTGGCTCCACATTNTCAGTGGCTAAATTTATGGCCTATGTCCATACCTCGGTCAATGCCACCTCCAAAGTGTATCTGCAGAATGAGAGACGCTATAATTATACCACACCAAAAAGTTATTTGGAACAAATCAGTTTATACTTGAAACTTTTGAATGGAAAACATGAGGATTTGCAAAGTAAAATCGTGCGCTTGGAGAATGGTTTGGAAAAGCTAAGATCTACCGCAGTACAAGTAGCTGACCTTAAAGTGAAGTTAGCCGTCCAAGAGGTGGAATTGAAAGAGAAAAATGAAGCTGCAGATGCTTTGATAGAAATTGTGGGCATTGAGACAGAAAAGGTCCAAACTGAGAAAGCTTTGGCCGATGAGGAAGAAATGAAAGTGGCCATTATTGCTGATGAAGTATCGAAAAAGCAAAAAGATTGCGAAGAAGATCTACTGAAAGCTGAACCTGCCTTGGTAGCTGCCCAAGAGGCTTTGAATACTCTAAATAAAGCCAATTTAACTGAATTGAAATCTTTCGGCTCTCCACCGGGAGTTGTGACCAATGTAACAGCTGCTGTTATGGTTCTATTGGCTCCAGGTGGAAAGTTACCCAAGGATCGTTCGTGGAAGGCAGCTAAAATAGCTATGGCCAAAGTTGATGGCTTTCTCGATTCTTTGATCACCTATGATAAAGAGAACATACATCCGGAAATTATAAAAGCCATTCAACCGTATTTAAAGGATCCTGAGTTTGAACCTGAATTTGTGCGTTCTAAATCGGGAGCAGCTGCTGGTCTCTGTGCTTGGGTAATTAATATTATACGTTTCTATGAAGTCTATTGTGATGTTGAGCCCAAGAGAAAAGCTTTGGCGGCTGCAAATGCGGAATTGGCTGCGGCCCAGGAAAAATTGGCTGGTATAAGAGGAAAGTTGCGGTAAGTTAGATAAAGTTCCCATGCTAGTTTTTGTATAAATAGCAATTCTACATTAACAAACTCTTGTTTTATTTGTAAAAATGCATACCCTATTGTTTATTCTGGATTAAAATTCCAATTGCAAAATTATACCTACATTTTTAAATTATTCTTTATCCACTTTTCTAGAGTTTGGAGGAACAATTGTCAAAATTGACAGCTGATTTCGAAAAGGCAACTGCTGATAAATTGCGTTGCCAAAAGGAAGCCGATGCTACACAAGCAACCATAGCTTTAGCTAATCGTTTGGTTGGTGGCTTAGCTAGTGAGAACGTTCGTTGGGCTGAAGCTGTAAACAAGTAAGTTGGCAACATAAGGTCGATGCTACACTAAAACTTAAATTGAAAGAAATCAATAATTGTAATAAATTGAACACGATCCTTATAATATTTCTAATAAACAATTAAAGGTATTGCCAGTATTGCAATAATAACAACATTGAAATACATAAATGTTGATATGTTTGTGAAAATTTTGATAAAAGAATTTTGTGAAAATTCTAAAATTACTCTGTATTTTGTCGACCACAATAAAAATTAATATTTTTTTTTTGCTAATACGTATTTCCATAGTTTTGTAAAACAGGGCATTACATTACCTGGCGACATATTACTGATCACTGCGTTCATATCTTATGTGGGTTGTTTCACAAAACAATTCCGCATAGATTTAATGCAAAAAATGTGGATGCCGTTTTTGAAAAATCTAGATCCTCCGATACCAACCACAGAAAATCTAGATCCCTTATCATTGTTGACAGATGATACCACTGTGGCTGTATGGACCAACGAAGGTTTACCTTCAGATCGAATGAGTATAGAAAATGCTACAATCTTATCGAATTCCGAGAGATGGCCTTTGATGATTGATCCCCAGGTTCGAAAAACATTTCGTCTATAGTAATAAGCGAAGACAATCTGTTTAATAATTTCATCTTCCAGTTGCAAGGTGTGAAATGGATTAAAGAGAAATATGGAGAACCCTTACAGGTTATACGTATGGGTCAACGTAGCTATTTGGATATTATTGAAACAGCCATAACAAAGGGCCAAACAGTACTTATAGAAAATATTGATGAAAATCTAGATCCAGTGTTGGACTCTCTACTGGGTCGTAATCTAATCAAAAAGGGGAAGTAAGTACACGATTTGGGATTTTATGAGAAAGTTTTTAAACATTTCCTACTTCTATAGAGCCATAAAAATTGGTGACAAAGAAATCGAATACAATTCCAATTTCCGTTTAATATTACACACGAAGTTAGCTAATCCTCACTATAAACCTGAAATGCAAGCACAAACCACTTTAATTAACTTCACTGTTACCCGAGATGGTTTGGAAGATCAATTGTTGGCCGAAGTTGTAAAGGCTGAGAGACCTGATTTGGAAGACCTAAAAGCTGAATTAACAAAACACGCAAAATGATTTCAAAATTATGTTAAAGAAATTGGAAGATGATCTGGTATCGAGACTCTCGTCGGCCGGTGAGAATATTTTGGGTGATACCGCTTTAGTCGAAAATTTGGAGACCACCAAGAGTACTGCATCAGAAATTGAAGAAAAGGTAAGAGTAAGAAGAGAACAATTTGAAACAAAAGTTTAAGTATATCATTTCGTTCAATATCGATAAACTAAATATTCACATATTCCTCGAAGTGAGACTTTTGTCATGTCTGTAAGCATTTCGCAGAATGGAATGAATAATGTAATAATTATGGGGATGCTTCCCTGTGAAAGCATCCCCATAAGAGATCAGACCTGTCTGAAGCCTTTTCTTGTGAAGGTTAGGTTAGATACTGTGACAGCCAGCTCTTTCAGACTCACTTGGAGTCCGTTGTGATACCACAGAGGTGAACCTCTCTCTTATCACTGAGTGCTGTATCATTTCGTTCAATATCGATAAACTAAAAATTCACATATTCCTCGAAGTGAGACTTTTGTCATGTCTGTAAGCATTTCGCAGAATGGAATGAATAATATAAGCGTCGACACTTCCCTGTGAAAGCATCCCCATAAGAGATCAGACCTGTCTGAAGCCTTTTCCTGTGAAGGTTAGGTTAGATACTGTGATAGCCAGCTCTTTCAGACTCACTTGGAGTCCGTTGTGATACCACAGAGGTGAACCTCTCTCCTATCACTGAGTGCTGCTCGATTTTATGTTTAGCTCAATGACAAGAAACCTCCTTTTTAAAGCAAAGTCCGAACGGCGTTTCACATTGCGGTGAAACTACTTAGAAAAGCTGTGAAACATTTAGAAATGACCCCAACATGAGAAGGGATAATCCACCGCTGAAAACTTTTTGGAACTGTCTGAATCCATTCTAGTGCCCATAGGTCTAATGGTTGCATTTAAGTGGCGCAAGTTCAATATTGCTTAAATTATTTTAATGGTTGCAAAAAAAAAAACTACTTTTTTATATCTAAATTCTCAGACGCCAGTACCGACGATTGTTGTGATATGACACAGCTTGGGAGGATTGACATCTTAACCATTATATGCAAAGTCGTTGTTTTACACAAATTCCTACCAGTAGCGACGTTTTGGCTATGTTCTCTTAGACGTTGGCTTGGCTGACTGATTTGAATACCTTTGAAATTCAACTGCCATCCTACAATACAGATTAGGATGGTTCATATCGTGACTGTTAAATGTAAAGCTGTTGGTTTGCGGAAATCTTGTTGATAGATGGCTACTCGGAGCCGAGAGGAGTATTGCCTCCAGTGGCTTGGTAACCGCTCAGAGAAAGGTTCGAGTAAGCCAGCATCAGGGTTGGCCTGTCACAAACTGTGACTTTTGCGACATACATTTGCGACGGTATAATACGTATGTCGCAAAAGTCGTAAACCTGCTGTAGAAAACCAAATTTTGAATAGAAGAAATCCTGAACATTTTTTAATTTAGTTTGACAGCATTCGCTGTGAGTTTCTGCCGAAATTTGTGAAAGTTTTCCCATGATCAAGCCTATTTTCTTAGGTGGTATCGAAATTCCCGTTGGTGAGTGTGCAAAATACCTTGGGGTTATATTGGACAGGAGACTGAACTTAAAGTTAAGAAAGGACGAGAAAATCCACGGTTACCCTGAACTCGTGCAAAAGGCAATAGGGAAAATTGTGGGACTAAACCGAAAATTGTGAACATTCCTAAGAATTGAAAACTTCTTCGCACATACCATCGTCTTGGATATCATCGAATTCGCTGCCTAGCTGACGCGACTAAAGTATTTTCAGTTTGCGACTTTTGTTACTTTTTCTACATTTACGACGCGTATGTGACGTTTACGACGTTTACAACTTTGCGACAGTTGCAAACCTAAAAGAGTTTGATACAGACCATCTCTGGCCAGCATCAGCTTATTCGAATCTTCACCCTGGTTCAGCAGGGTAATAACTCGGGTCGAATATGAGCATACTTGGAAAAATGAAAAAAAAAATCAAGTGTTTCAGTATTAACTCTAAGACTCAGCAGACATCAACTCTATGACTTTGTAGTCACATAACAACCAACTAATTTTGAATCGGAAAAGATATATGCAATAGCCGATTAAAAACCACTTTTTTTACTTCGATTTAATAAACATGTCAATAAACATATCTGTTCTTCCATTATATATTCACAGGTTGCAGAAGCAAAAATAACATCGAAAGAGATTGACAAAGCTCGAGAATATTATCGCCCGGCTGCAGCTAGAGCAAGTTTGCTCTATTTCATCTTGAACGAACTTAACACCATCAATCCAATTTATCAATTTTCACTTAAGGTAAAAACTCACTAAAAATCTTTCTGATATACTATATTCAAAAGTTTCCCTTTTAAGGCTTTCAGCGTGGTTCTTCAGAAAGCTATTGCCAAAGCAGAACCAGGCGAAACTCTAGATTTACGTGTTGCCAATCTTATCGATTGTATAACATATTCCGTTTTTCAATATACTTCTCGAGGTCTATTTGAATGTGACAAATTAATTTTCGCCTCCCAGATGACATTCCAGGTGTTTTCCAATGATCTCAGGAGATTTTTTTAATACTAACATCTTTTTGTTTAGATCCTTTTGATGAATGAAGAAATCACATCTGCGGAACTAGACTTTTTACTCCGTTTCCCGATTAAACCTCATGTAACCAGTCCCGTGGATTTTCTCTCTAATCAATCGTGGGGCGGAATATGCAGTCTATCGTCCAAGGATGAGTTTCGTAATTTGGATCGTGATATAGAGACCTCATCTAAGAGGTGGAAAAAACTAGTGGAATCAGAATTGCCGGAGAAAGAAAAATTCCCTCAGGAATGGAAAAATAAAACTGCTCTGCAAAGACTGTGTATGATAAGGGCTTTGAGGCCGGATCGTATGACATATGCGTTGGCGTGAGTGTAGATAAGATTTCAAGCGTATTTATTTCTATTAATATTTTGTCTTCTTTTAGAGATTTTATTGAGGAAAAACTTGGTACCAAATATGTGGAAAGTCGTGCAATGGAATTTGCTAAATCGTATGAGGAAGCTTCACCTTCGACTCCCATATTCTTCATACTTTCGCCCGGTGTTAATCCTCTCAAAGATGTTGAGGCTTTGGGCAAACAGCTGGGTTTCACCATGGACTTGGGTAACTTCCATAATGTGTCCTTGGGTCAAGGTCAGGAATCTATTGCCGAAGCAGCTATGGATACAGCGGCGAAAAACGGACATTGGGTGGTATTGCAAAATATTCATTTGGTACGTAAATGGTTACCAGCTTTAGAAAAGAAATTGGAATTTTATGCAGAAGGTTCACATGAAAACTATCGCATGTTCCTTAGTGCAGAACCAGCTTCTACTCCATCGGCCCATATAATACCACAGGTATATGGTTATATTCGATTGGCATAGCAATATTTAAACAATTGTTTTCCCCCTAATTAGGGTATTTTGGAATCGTCGATTAAAATAACCAATGAACCTCCTACCGGTATGTTGGCAAATCTCCATAAAGCCCTGGATAATTTCACCCAAAAACCCTGGAGATGTCCGGAAAAGAAGCAGAGTTCAAGGGCCATCCTCTCTTTCCTATGCTACTTCCATGCTGTGGTTGCAGAACGTCGTTAATTTTGGACCTCAGGGTTGGAATAAAGTCTATCCCTTCAATGTGGGCGATTGAATATTAGTGTGTATCGGTTTTATACAATTATCTGGAAGCTAATGCCAAGTGCCATGGGAGGATTTGCGTTATTTGTTTGGAGAAATTATGTATGGTGGTCATATCACCGACGATTGGGATCGTAAACTATGCATAATGTATTTGGAAGAGTATATGCAACCCGACTTGGTGGATGGTGAATTATTTTGGCCTCCTGGTTTCCCAGCTCCACCCAATACTGTTATTTCAGGGCTATCACAATTATATTGAAGAAAATATGCCGGCAGAATCCTCCATATCTGTATGGTTTACATCCAAATGCGGAAATTGGTTTTCTTACAACTAGAGCCGAGATATTTTCCGTACTGTATTTGAAATGCAACCACGTGACGCTGGTGCCGGTGGGGTGCCACTGTAACCCGTGAGGATAAAGTTAAACAAATTGTCGATGAAATCATTGAGAAACTGCCAGAGGAATTCAATATGGTTGAGATTATGAATAAAGTGGAGGACCTCATGTAATTGTGGCTTTCCAGGAATGTGAAACGTATGAACTTTTTGACCAGTGAAATGAAAAGGAGTTTAAGAGAATGGATTTGGGCTTAAAGGGTGAACTGACACAACTCCTGATATGGAGGTGTTG
Source organism: Haematobia irritans (assembly GCA_003123925.1). Lineage (NCBI taxonomy): Eukaryota > Metazoa > Arthropoda > Insecta > Diptera > Muscidae > Haematobia > Haematobia irritans. The sequence continues at coordinate 45,164 of PGFW01023845.1, forward strand.
GAGAATGCTTTTTTCTTGGATCAGGTTCACCAGCATGGACATCACGCGCTTATCCTTCGCTATTGGGTTTGAATAATTGGTTTATCGATCTATGTTTGCGTTTACGTGAGTTGGAAACCTTGGTCACGGATTTTGTGGTGAGTAAAGAGAGTATGAGAAATCGTTGGAATACTAACGTATTTCTAAGGATTTCAATATGACTTCAACACTAATCAAATCTTAGAAGAGTAAAGGGGTAGCTATTACTCAATGCGTTGATTGAAGAGTTGATTCTTCTTCTTCGGAAGAAGAGCCCGGTTAGTAGAATGTCTCCCAAAGCAAAAATCAAGGTTGTCCTACTGTTTAGGAACATGGAACGTTTTTGTCGCAAAAAAAAAAAATGCTTGTCGAAGTAAGATACACAATTTTCGAGAAAGTAACATGGTTGGCGACAGACAAAATGTTACATGTTCCCCGTCCAAAATAACATTATGGTCTGCAAACATGTTTAAGGTGATCATATTCCTTTCTCTAGCGTATAAAGATTTCGGCCTTCGCGAAAAGATTGTGTTATAATAGTGAAGATTTGAACTATAATTTTGATGATTTGAAATCTCGAAAATGACTGATATCGAAAATATTGGAAGATTTCCTAATATTGCGAACCTAATGTGAATTTCAACATCTCAATTGATTTTTTCTTTCTTCTTTTCTTCTTTCTTTTGACATTTGTCACGTAGCTACCCTCTGTGGTTTTGGCTTGCCGGTTTCTTCAATCCACAATCATTGCTTACGGCAATTATGCGAAGTACGGCCCGGAAGAATGAATTTGCCATTGGACAAAATGTGTCTGGTGGTGGATGTGACCCAAAAAACAAAAAGAAGATTTACGTGAGTATCAATATAACAATCGCTCAACATCAAATCAAATCAGTGATCAATCAGGAGACTGAATCGTAAATGAACTACAAACCCGACATTTATCAAGAGTTGTGTAAGAATCAAACACCTTTCCCAGTACAAAGAATTTCTTGTGTCCGTCCGTCTGCTCTGCCACCACGCCTGGATAGATCAATGCATGGTGGTATTTCGTTCTTTTATTTAATTGACATTTTATTTGGCCTTTCAGAGAAATATTTTTGTCTTTATTAGCATTTTGTTAGTTCTACCATCATTTATCGTTATCTAGTTTAGGGTCGATCAATCTCGATGGGGGTCAGAATGGATGTGGTGGTGACGATCATTCATCATTGAAAGAGTTGATTTGTTTATTTTCCCTCATTTACACTTAATTGAAATTATTTTTAATTTTTGAATAAATTTTATTTATTTTTCTTTTTCAACTATAAAGCGATGTTCAAGGAATTGATCAACCGTATATTTATACAGGATGGCTGATATGATATAGCACAGTAGTAAAACACTATATATTATTTATTTTATTTAAAATAATTTTGAATCAGTTTAAGATTTTTTCGAAAGGTGTAGCAAAGGCATTGCCCTAGAGGCACGAATATAAAGCCGATCTGTTTGTCTTGTTTGTCTTACAACACTGCCCATAAATTTTTGCAATGGCTTCTCATGGGAGAAAACCAAACTGTCGTAACCTGACTTCAATATATTCCTCCTCCGCGCTGTTAATCTTGCAATCTTTTGGATCTCTCTCCTTGAGAAAGTTTTTAAACATTTCCTACTTCTATAGAGCCATAAAAATTGGTGACAAAGAAATCGAATACAATTCCAATTTCCGTTTAATATTACACACGAAGTTAGCTAATCCTCACTATAAACCTGAAATGCAAGCACAAACCACTTTAATTAACTTCACTGTTACCCGAGATGGTTTGGAAGATCAATTGTTGGCCGAAGTTGTAAAGGCTGAGAGACCTGATTTGGAAGACCTAAAAGCTGAATTAACAAAACAGCAAAATGATTTCAAAATTATGTTAAAGAAATTGGAAGATGATCTGCTATCGAGACTCTCGTCGGCCGGTGAGAATATTTTGGGTGATACCGCTTTAGTCGAAAATTTGGAGACCACCAAGAGTACTGCATCAGAAATTGAAGAAAAGGTAAGAGTAAGAAGAGAACAATTTGAAACAAAAGTTTAAGTATATCATTTCGTTCAATATCGATAAACTAAATATTCACATATTCCTCGAAGTGAGACTTTTGTCATGTC
>PGFW01023852.1:32243-46144 GCA_003123925.1 Haematobia irritans
ATTTCACCACACCCTTAGAATTTTTGCAATAGCAAGCAATTATTGTTATTTTTATTTATTTAATATTTGTAAACCAAACACCAACAAGAAGAACTCTTATATGTGGAAAGTGTTGGACGGCATTGGAGTAAGAATACAATATTAGGATATTAACTTAACTAATATGGGAGTATGATAGTACAAATTATTAAATAATTATAAGAGCCAGTTTTAAAAGATGTAGAGTTGCTATGCGGCTGGTATGTTTTGAGTAGTTCATGTCCAGAGACGTATTCCCGTAGAGGGAAAATTGTCTTTCGAATTTAGACCATACCATTCTAGGTGTTATAAGTTTCAAATTCCTCTCCTGTGAGCGAGCAAATTTCAGTCGTTAAATAAGTATGTCAGGTCACGCAGTGTAGTGATGATAGGTAGCAGAAACAAAGGCTTTTTATATTCAAATAATTTTAAACGCACCATAAATAATTTTGAATGTGTATAAATTTTGTGATATTTTCAATACGTTTCCGATTGTATAATATCTACGTTTGTCCTTGAGATAACTTGGAAGTCTGCGAACTATCGTTGTGTTACAGCTACAACGAGCAGAGTCCGGCAGAGTCCGAAATTCATTATCACCGGCAATTTTTGCTTCCACCGTATTTATACCGTTCCAGAAAAAACAGTATTTATCAAAAAGAAATTCCTTTTTTCCATTTTTTCACAAAACAAAGTGCTTTCACCCAAAAAGGCGCTCTATCTCACAAACTAATTGACTTACAGGCGTCAATTTGACACGAATCATTTGAAAGTTGGTACTTATAAAAAGTACGACTATGCATTTAATATAGCAGTGCCATCTATGTGTCAGACCGGGGACTTACCGGGGACAACCTGTTAAATTAGCTGATATATTGAATCTTAGTAATTAGGATAAACACGCTTCAACTATAGGCTGAGAATTATTTTAAGGTTTTCATCTTTGGTTAAAGTATTTTTGGATAAGCAAAAAAATTGTAAAAATTTCTATAGATAATAAAAAATGACCAAATTCTAATAGAAATAAAATTGTAGATTATTTTTGGCTCGAGCTGCCAACCTTGATTATGAAACGATATGGACCAACTTTTGTGTGATTGGGATGGGTTATAATATAAAAATGGAACCGAATAGGTCTTAGTGATGTCTGCAACAAAATCGGGCTCCAACTTTAACAAATAACTAGACTATGAGCCGATGGGACAATTTTTGCTGTTGCTTAAGAGACCATAATACTGCAACACATGTACAAATTTCAACCGGATCGGGATGAAATTTTTCTCTTTGAGGCTCCGCAAGCCAAATCTGGGGATCGTTTTATAAGGGCTATATATAATTATGATGGACCGGTGTAACAATTTTGCATAGTTTTAGAGACCAATACAACACCATGTACCAAATTTCAGCCATCGGATGAAATTTGCTTCTCTTTAGGCTCCGCAAAGCAAATCTGGGATCGGTTTTATATGGGGGCTGATGAGAGCTGTTGCCAAGTGTTAAGACACACGCATGTACCAAATTTCAGCCGATCGATGAAATTTGCTCCTTGAGGCTCCGCAAGCCAAATTTGGGGTCCGTTTATATGGGGTGCTATACTAAAGTGGACCGATATGGCCATTTCAACTACCTCTACATCATAACAACTACTTGTGCCAAGTTTCAAGTCGATAGCTTGTTTGTTCGGAAGTTAGCGTGATTTCAACAGACGGACGGACTCGTCTAGATCGACTCAGAAATTTCACACGACCCAGAATATATATATGGGAGTTTTATATAATATATATAATATATATATGATACTATATATATATTATATATAGATATATATATATAAGATATATATATACTATATATAGTATTATATATAATATATATAGCTATAATAATAGTATATATATTATATACTTTAGTATATTACTAATAGAGAATGAGTATATATATAATATAGATACGTAAAATATAATTAAGTAACTTAATAATATAATATATAACAGTGTGTATATATAATGGGCGCTTAGTGCACATTTCGAAGTGTGTTACAACGGACCGACAAAGTTAAATATACCCCCATCTATCGTGGAGGGTAAATAAATTGTGGTAGAAAGTATAGATAAACTCAACTATAACTCTCATAAATTCGTGCCCTCAATCTCAAAAGAATTTCTTGTACTAATAAGGAAATTGTGTTTATCTAAAGTTCTTTCGCCTGTCGAACTTAAGCCGCAATATAACTTGTTTTTATAGTTTGGTGCGATTCACTTTGAAGAAAGTTGAGGAACTTTCTGAAATAGGGATACTTTACTTGGCAAAAAAACTGAAAATATAATATGCTTGAAAGCAAAAATGCGTCTTGGGTATAATGTTAGAGAAAGGCTATTGGTTTTTTTTTAACATAGAAATTGCCTTTGATAAGCTCTCAAAAATGGGTTTTGTAAAGATGACATAAGAAACGAAAACACCCAATTTAAGTTTTAAAAAAAGCGAAAACTTTAAAATGTCGATAAAATGTAAGCTTGATTGAACCCAATTTTATTCTTCAATTTTCATTTGCCATCCTTGTGAAATTTCCCTCCCAATCTTTATAAAAAAAAACTACGAAAATAATTTTAAAAAGTGTTTTTATTGAAATTGATTATTGGGCGTAGAACGATGATTCACTAGATGACAATTTACTTAACCAGCAATTTTGCGCATACGTTGGCGAGTTTGCGAAGTTTGCGTGTTTGCGGAGTTGCGTTGTTTGCGAGTTTTCGTTGTGCGGCTTTGCCGTGCCTTTACGAGCCTTTGCGTGCTTGCGACCGGCCGTTGTTGACGACGACGACGCAGCGAACTTCCTCAATGGTTTCTCCTTTGTTTCCTACGAACGTTGAAGCGTTATTGGAACGCCCATCAATATCTTCGTAAATCAGTATCCTCATCATCGTCTTCCTCGTCGTTTTCGTTTTGATAATTTGATAGCGCAGCATCTTCTTTATCCAAGAGGTTAGGCATCTAACTCGTCACCCTGGGAATTCCTACCAGCATTTTCCGTGTTTTTTTTTTTTTTTTTTTTTTTTTTTTTTTTTTTTATTTTTTTTTGTTTTTTTTTTTTTTTTTTTTTTTTTTTCGAGCGCCGCGTTACGAGCAAAGTACTTTGCAATGTCTTTTTTGTTAGCAATACGAGCTGTTCTAAGCTACAGTGCACTGATAGCCGACACTACGGCCACAAACGCGAGAAGGAAAGCGAAGACAACTTCATGTTTCTTGGATTCGATATGGTGGGAAAAAAATCAATGAAGCTAAATCAATATTGAAAGAAGGCAAGACTGAATGATGTCTATTTCCAGCAATGTTTCTCGTATTATACTAACATCAGAGATAGTTGATACAGTGCACGTCTAAGTTCACTTGATTAAATAATTAAGGCCACAAACATCTGGTAACGGTTAGAGGCTCATCCCATTACCCGGGTGTTCGAAATCTAAGCAATGCCTTAAGCTTTGTTTTCTATGGGTTATTGAAAGACCCTACTTATGTTATGTATTTGTCATTAAGTAGACTATATTGACTATGACCTATATACGTAGCTGGTGACTGACTGTGTCAAACCCAAGCAGGTGATAATGGTGCATACAATTGAATTTACCTACGATAATTTTTTAACTAAGTGAAAAATATTTTCTTTGACCATATTCATAGATTTAAGAAAGATCAAACTTTTAGAAGAATGTACAGCCATGTAGCATAGCATCACCGTTTATAAAAACTTGAGTCATTTGCATTATTGAAAACCATGACAAATTTGGCCAGGTTTAGTGTGTATTAAGAGCAAGACATGTGAAAATCTGGACTCTGGACCAAAATCCGGAGAATACGAAATTTATCTTGCATGTTCACAAATCCACATCCTTTTGATTGATTGAAATCTAAAATCTGTAGATTTTCACCCCCATTATGTGAAAGATTACGAGTAGTAAAATCTGGAAATTTTAACATTCAGTTTCAAGCAATTTTCATGATAAGTGCGCCTTCTATGCCCTCAAGAAGTGAAATCGGCCTTACCAAATGGACCGATACACGAATTTGTGAGTCTAAAATACTAATATATTTTTACTTTAAGGAAATCGGATAAAAACTACGCTTTCTAGAAACCAAGGAGATTTATAGCCCATGAATATTCTTGAATCAAATATGCACCTTTTTTTGTTTTTCTATTATTGGTTGGTCAGAAGTACTAAAAAACTTTTGGAGTACCCAATAAAAATTAATTTGGTAATAATGTAATTATTTTTAATTTACCGACTTATTATTTTATTTTAGCGACTGTTCGTCTTCTCAATCGTTCATGGTAGGTATCTTCCCATACATTTTCAAATATAAATTTCAGATGTGGCCGGAAAAAAGTCCAGTGGGGACTAATACTGTTCTATGGTTTATACCCCAGAACTCCTCATAAGCCTGTAAAGCGTGAGTCACGAGATTAATTGTTCGTAAGTGAACAAAAATACGCTCTCGCTCACTAACATAATCACGCTCAGAAGTAGAATTCGCTTACAAATTTTAGTCACACTTATAGTGCCATGTTTCTCGTAACATCTCTTGCTTGTTTTCAATCATGTTCACCAGGTAAATTACATAGAATTGGGCATATATGTAATACCGACTACTACATTATTTTCGTCGGCTAATAATTTTATCTACGTACTATCAAAAACTATATTTAAAACGTAACGAATTTTCATGAAGTACTATATTGCATCTCATTTCAATTCTCTGGAACTCTACGCGTACAGTTCTCGTGACTGACGAAAACTTTCCTGACTCATGAAATTCGTTACCGTTTTAAATAATAGTTTTTGATAGTACTTGATACAATATAAAACTTAGCCCGACGAAAATAATGTAGTTAGTGTATTACATATATGCCCAATTCTATGTAATTTACCTGGTGAACATGATGAAGAAAACATAAGCAAGAGATGTTACGAGAAACATGGCACTATAAGTTGTGACTAAAATTTGTAAGGCAAATTCTACTTCTGAGCGTGATTATGTTAGTGAGCGAGAGCGTATTTTTGTTCACTCACGAACAATTAATCTCGTGACTCACGCGATGCACAAATTATTAGACACGTGTTCCTGCATATCACTTGCTGGGACATTTACAGGCTTATGAGGAGTTCTGGGGTATAAACCATAGAACAGTATTAGTCCCCACTGCGACTTTTTTCCGGCCACATCTGAAATTTATATTTGAAATGTATGGGGAAGATACCTACCATGAACGATTGAGAAGACGAACAGTCGCTAAAATAAAATAATAAGTCGGTAAATTAAAAATAATTACATTATTACCAAATTAATTTTTATTGGGTACTCAAAGTTTTTTAGTACTTCTCCGACCACAACAAAAGGTGCATATTTGATTCAAGAATATTCATAACTATAAACAAGTATATACAGCAGTAAGTTCGGCCAGGCCGAATCTTAAATACGTGAATCAAGTATTATTGTTTCCATTCAAATTTCATGGGGGTTCGATGACATGTATTCTCCCAAGCAAAGCAGTTCAATCAGTACACTTCCCGCAAAGATTTTACCTATGAAGACTATATCAGATTCTGGATTTATAAGAACTCATTTTTGTTTGAGTTTTAGAGGAATCATTAACATATCTTGTAAGTGTGCAAGAAAATGATGAAATAACGCCTTGATTTGAAATCTAAAATCTGTAGATTTTCACCCCCATTATTTAAATGATTACGAGTAGTAAAATCTGAAAATTTTATATTCAGTTTCAAGCAATTTTCATGATAGGTGCGCCTTCTATACCCTCAAGAAGTGAAATCGGCCTTACCAAATGGACCGAAAAGAAGTAAATGCGATACACGATTTTGTGAGTCTAAAATACCAGTATATTTATACTTTAAGGCAAATCGGATAAAAACTATAGTTTCTAGAAACCCAAGGAGTTAAATCGTTTTCTGCACACCTCTTTATAGTCCTAAAATACTTCTAGATTTAAAATTTCAAGCAAATTGCATAAAAACTACGGTTTTTCGAATCCCAAACAATAAAATCATATTTTGCACACCTATTTATATCCTAAAATCCTCCAGATTTTCAATTTCAGGGAAGTAAACAACAACTACGGTTTCCACAAGCCCAAAAGGTAAAATCGGGAAATCGGTCGATATGCTATACGAAATACACGCGATTTTCGGCACACGTATTTATGGTCCTACAATATCTCTAGATTTTCAATTTCACGCAAATTGGATAAAAATTACGGTTTCTATAAGCTCAAGATGTAAAAACTGGAGATCGGTATATATGGTGTCTATAGCGAAACATGGACCGATACTCACCATTTTTGACACGCCTCTTTATGGTCCTAAAATACCTCTAGATTTCCAATTTCAGGCATATTGGATAAAAACTACGGGTTCTATAAGCACTAGACCTCAAATCGGAAGGTCGGTTTATATGGGGACTATATCAAAACCTGGACCGATATAGCCCATCTCCGAACTAGACCTGCCTGCAGACAAAAGACGAGTTTATGCAAAATTTCAGCACGATTGCTTCATTATTGAAGACTGTAGCGTGATTACAACTGACAGACAGAAAGACGGACGGACGGACATGGTTATATCGTCTTAAGAATTTCTCCCTGATCAAGAATATATATACTTTATATAGTCGTAAATCGATATTTCGATGTGTTACAAACGGAATGACAAACTTATTATACCCCCCGTCAACCATTCTATGGTGGTGGGTATAAAAATGAGTTGACGTTTGTATTAAGAATACGAAATACTTTTTCGGTTATCCAATCTTTTATAGAGAATATGTTTATAGAGAACTCTGGCAGTACAAAGTTTTCAGAGGCAGAACATTTTTTATTAACAAAACAGGTATTGAGCTATTTCCAAGAGCATTTTTACAAATACGTGAATTGCTTTTAAATAAATTATTTCTTATTTCAGCAAAACTTAATACATCAAATTAAGAACGGCATACTTGTTGTTGTTTCTTTTTGTTTTGCGCACACATATTTAAACGTTTATTCAACAGCATAACACTTGTGCCTATGTAACCAAATAATAATTATTTAATGTTAATGAAATGGTCAAAGTTCTTTTCATACCTAACATCACCACTATGGATCTGTGTATTATAATTGCGTACATATGCTTGCAAGTGCCTAGTTGCCTGAAGCAATAATAATTTAACTATAAAATAATACATTTTTTTTACCGACTGTTTAAACTAGAGTGATCTCGATTTTGATTTTTGGCCATCCTTGTAATATTCATTTAGAATAACATATACGTATGTTTATTCTAGGTATCGTATATCCCCGTTTCAATTAATTTCACTGGACTTTTTTTTTCTTGGAGCATCATTTCTTGCTGTAAAAATTGCAGTCACATGGCAATGCAACAATCTCCCTTAGAATACAGCATATTTCTGGTTAATTTTGGTGTTCAACACTTTTTTTTTAAATATATATACTTATCAATTGATGCAATTGTTTTGAATTCATTGAAAATTAGTTTATTCATGTTTCTTTTAATTACGTCTACATTTAAAACATGTGCGTTCTCAAGTACTCCATGTAATGACATTAAACAACGTCATACGTTATGTTCTTTGAAATATGTGATCAGTTGCAATTTTCCATAAAGCTCAAAGGAAATTTACTTTTTAACCCTTATCTTGTACTTAAAAAAATATCGCATATTGTATTAGTGGGTCAAATTTGCCCAATATAAATTTTTTCATATATATGTATTCTAAACATTGTTTTGGAACTTTTTTTAAAGGGCTCAGCTAAACAGAGCTTTAAACTCAACTAGTTCTTTAGAATAAAATTCTTATAAACAAGTAAGGAAAGTCTAAAGTCGGGCGGGGCAGACTATATTATACCCTGCACCACTTTGTAGATCTAAATTTTCGATACCGTATCACATCCGTCAAATGTGTTGGGGGCTATATATAAAGGTTTGTCCCAAATACATACATTTAAATATCACTCGATCTGGACATAATTTGATAGACTTCTACAAAATCTATAGACTGAAAATTTAAGTCGGCTAATGCACTAGGGTGGAACATAATGTTAATAAAAAATATGGGAAACATTTAAATCTGAAGTAATTTTAAGGAAACTTCGCAAGAGTTTTTTATGATTTATCGCTCGTTATATATGGTATTAGAAGTTTAGGAATAATTAGAGTCATTTTTACAACTTTTCGACTACAGCAGTGGCGATTTTACAAGAAAATGTTGTATTTTGATTCATTTTTGTCGAAATCGGAAAAACATATATATGGGGCTATATCTAAATGCTGAAACCGATTTCAACCCAACAATTTGCACGCAATAGCAACATGTAATTCTAACTACTCCTGTGCAAAATTTTAAACTAAAATCGGAGCAAAAAATTGGCCTCTGTGGTCATATGAGTGTAAATCGGGCGAAAGCTAATATATCGGGAGCTATATCTAAATTTCTGAAACCGATTTTCCAACCAATATTTGCACGCATAGCTACAATGGCTAATTCTACTCCTGTACAAAATTTTCATATAAATCGGAGTAAAAGATTGGCCTAGAGTGTGGCGCAGGGTATAAACAGATATACTTTTCTTCGTGAAAGTGTTGTCAAGTTAAATTCGACAATTTATCAAATATGTCAAATTCTACCAATTTCTTATTACATAAATAGTTTAGTGGGCACAGCACTACTTTAGCTTTTTCATTCTTATTTATAATTAATTTAATGTTTTTTTTAGAATCTTTAATATGATAGACTTCTGTGCTTTTAAGTGATATGGATTGATTAAAAACTGGAATAAGTAATTTTTTAATATTTATGATCGGTATTGTGTGCTTTTTTATCTGCAAAAAAAATCAGTAATTGTACTCTGGTATTCGCTTCATCTCCTAAAAATACATATGTGATAATACAAAATAAATAGACAAGTTTGCCCATGAAATTTTTATATGTATCGGTAATTAAATTTATACTGATAAGAATCAATCGAGCTTAGACTTTGAGTAGAGTAGCTTTTTTATACCCACCACCATAGAATGGCGATGGGGGTATAATAAGTTTGTCTTTCCGTTTGTAACACATCGAAATATCGATTTCCGACTATATAAAGTATATATATTCTTGATCAGGGAGAAATTCGTAGACGATATAGCCAATGTCCGTCTGTCTATTGTAATCACGCTACAGCCTTCAATATGGCGGCTATCGTCCTGAAATTGGCAACAGATCTGTGTTTGTTGCAGCAGGTCAAGTTCGAAGATGGGCTATATCGGTCCAAGTTTTGATATAGTCCCCATATAATCGACGCTCCGATTTGGGGCCTTGGGCTTATAACAACCTAGTTTTGTATCCAATTTGCCTGAAATTGGAAATCAATTGAGGTGTTTTAGGACCAATCAAAGAGTGTGCCGAAAATTGTGCCTATCGGCTCCATGTTTTGGTATAAGCCCCATATAGACGATTTTCCGGATTTTTGCTACTTGGCGTCTCATAAATGTATTTTATCCAATTTGCCTTGTAAATTGGAAATCTAGAGTGTTTTAGGACAAAAATTAGTCCTATCGTCCATGCCGAAAATTGTGCTATCGGTCCATGTTTTTGGTATAGCCCCATATAGATCGTTTCCGGATTTTGCTACTTGGGCGTTCTTAGAAACTGTATTTTTATCCATTTGCCTGAAATTGAAATACAGAGGTATTTAGGACCAAAGATTGGTGTGTCCAAGAATGGGGTGTATCGGTCCATGTTTGGTCTATAGACCTATAGACGCTATCTCGATTTTATCTTATTGGGGGCGTCTAGAAACTGTAATTTACACCCGATGACGCTATCTGTCCATGTTTTGGTATAGCCCCCATATAGACCGATTTCCGGATTTTGCTACTTGGGCGTCTAGAAACTGTATTTTTTATCCAATTTGCCTGAAATTGAAAATCCAGAGGTATTTTAGGACCAAAGATTGGTGTGTCGAAAATGGGGTGTATCGGTCCATGTTTTGGTATAGACACCATATAGACCTATCTCCCGATTTTACTTATTGGGCGTCTAGAAACTGTATTTACAACCCATTTTGCCTGAAATTAGAAATCTAGAGGTATTTTATGATCAGAAACGATTGTGCCGAAAATGGGTATGTATCGTCCATGTTTTGGTATATGCCCATATAGACCGATCTCCAGATCTTTCATTTCGTGAGCTTCTAGAAACTGTATTTACTACCCGATTTGCCTGAAATGAGAAATCTAGATGATCACAAATAGGTGTGCCGAAAGTGGGATGTATCGGTCCATGTTTTGGTATAGCCCCCCGTATAGCCGATCTCACGATTTTACTTCTTGGGCGTCTAGATACTACGCTAGTTTCCTATCCGATTTGCTTGAAATTGAAAATCTTAGAGGTATTTTAAGACCACAAATAGATGTGTCGAAATGGGGAGTTATCGGTCCAAATTTTTAGACTATAGATCGCCCGATTTTAGATTTCGTAGTTTTTACGCAATTTGTCTGAAATTGGAATTGGAGGTATTTGAGGAACATTAAGAGCGGATATCGAAAATTTTGAGGTAATTGGTCATGTTTTGCTGTAGCCCCCAAATAGAATTACATCTCGGATTTATTTCTTAGGTTGCTAGAATCTGTAGTTTTTATCCACTTTGCCTGAAAATGTAAATATACTGGTATTTTAGACCCTCAAAAATTTGTATCGCATTTATTTCTACCAGGTCATTTTGTAAGAATATTGATTCGATCCACGATTTTCAATTCTTGGAGGGTATACGCAGAGCACTTAATCATAAAAATTGCTGTGAACTAAAAGTAAATTTCCAAATTTTACTGCACTCGTTATCATTTAAATAATGGCGGTAAAAAAATCTACAGGATTTAAGATTTAGCGGCTTTTTTTCAATCATTTACATCGATATTGTTCTATGAATTACTTCTAAAATTCAAACAAATTGGTTCTTTTAAATCCAGAATCTGATCTAGTCTTCATAGATAAAATCTTTAAATTTATCTTCGGGAAGTGTACTGGTTAAATTGATCTGCTTGGGAATATCTGTCATCAAACCCCCTTAAAACCTACATATATTATCAAGATACCCGCAGCGACGAATAGTTTTCAAAGGAAAATATTATATTTGATTCTTGGTGGTGGGTATTTAAGATTCGGCCCGGCCGAACTTACTACTGTATATACTTGTTATGTATAGACATTTCTAACAGTAAATGAAGAAATTGTAATAAACCATTAGATAGTATTCTGGAAATTCTATTTAATAGAAAAAGTTAACATAGCATGCCATATAGAAAATTACTCTCTTTTTTCATTACTTTAATGCATTTAGAATAGAGTAACTTATAGGTTATTGTTTGACTAGTAGATATTGCGAGTATAAATGAACATTGTGAAAATAAACATTTTTACATTTGTAAAAATTGCTCTAGTAATGTTGCTCTATAGAGCAAAATTTTGCAGAAAATTGTAACTAGAGTAGTAAAATACGGTAGACCATAGATTATCAGTTTTATTGAAAATTTCGACAGTGTAAAGTGTAATTGTCAAATTATTTCCAAATTCGGATCTTGATAAATTAATAAACTGCATTAAGAACATTTCCAAATATATGCAACATGTGTATGTATTAAAACAAAAAACATATACTGATATTTTAATAAATCATAATTATATTTTTTGTCGATTTTTTTATGATAAAACAATTATTTATTTTAGTTTAATTATTATTACAATTTTAAAAACTATAATAAACAAAGCACTACCTACAAAAACCTAATAGGTTGGCTGATAAGTCCCCGCTCTAACAAAGAAAAACACATTTTTTTGTCAAAATTCGTTTTTATTATTCAACATAGTTCCCTTCAAGAGCGATACAACGATTATAACGTCCCTCCAATTTTTTGATACCATTTTGGTAGTACTCCTTCGGTTTTGCCTCAAAATAGCCTCAGTTTCGCGATCACCTCTTCATTGCAGCCAAATTTTTTCCCTGTTGAGGCATTCTTTTGAGGTCTGAGAACAGGAAAAAGTATCTGGGGGCCAGATCTGGAGAATACGGTGGATGGGGAAACAATTCGAAGCCCAATTCATGAATTTTTGCCATCGTTCTCAATGACTTGTAGCACGGTGCGTTGTCTTGTTGGAACAACACTTTTTTATTCTTCATATGGGGCCGTTCTGCCGCGATTTCGACCTTCAAACGCTCCAATAACGCCATATAATAGTCACTGTTGATGGTTTTTCCCTTCTCAAGATAATCGATAAAAATTATTCATGGTCATTCCAAACAGAGGCCCATTACTTTGCCATCGGACTTTTGAGTCTTTCACGCTTCGGATGACGAGGTCATCCGGTCCGCTGTTCACGCTCATCCTGGACTTGTCGAACGGACTCAGGAGTGTAGTCGATGGAGCCCATGTTTCATCCATTGTCACATATCGACGCAAAAACTCGGGTGTATTACGAGTTAACAGCTGAAAACATCACGCTCAGAATCATCAACGACGTTGTTGTTTTTTGGTCAAACGTGAGCTCGCGCGGCAATCCATTTTGCCACAGAGCTTCCGCATAGTCCAAATATTAATTGAATGATATGACCAAACGTTCCTTTGTATATCTTTAAGGCTCTCTGCTATCTCGATCAACTCTTTTTTCACGGTCATTCAAAATCATTTTTGTGGCGATTTTTTTTGATGTGTTTCGTCGGTAACCACCTCTTTCGGGGCGTCCACTGCCGTTTCACCCGTCTCCGTTCTCATTTCACCACGCTTGAATTTTGCATACCAATCAATTATTGCTGATTTCACAGAGGCAGAGTCCGGAACTCATTATCAAGCAAGGTTTTTGCTTCCAGCCGTATTTTATTCCCTTCAGAAAACAGTATTTTATCCAAAACACGAAAAGTTCCTTTTTCTTCCATATTTTTTTCACAATAAAAAGTTAACAAAAGAAAGCTCTACAATACCTCTACACAACTATATTGACTTAGCTAGAGCGTCAAAATTTGACACGAATCACTTTGAAGGTTGGTAACTATATAAAAATATATGCATTTTAATACTGAGCGTACGGCCATCTATGTGTCAGACCGGGGACTTTATCAGCCAACCTGTTAGAAGTTTAGGAAAATCAGGAGTCATTTTTTACACTTTTGCGACTAAGCAGCTGGGGGTATTTTTGGTATTTTGACGCATTTTTGTTAGAAATCAGAAAAAACATATATAGGGAGCTATATCTAATCTGGAACCGATTTCAACAATTTGGCACGCATAGCTACAATGCTAACTTCTACTCCTTGTGCAAATTTCCAATTGAATCCGAGTAAAAGATTGGTATTCCATACTTTCGACCAGAACTGGGGACTGGTAACATTTCACACCACGGGTGTAGTGTTTTTACGCGGTTCTGGGGTAAGTTCATTTCGCCGGTAGCGGCAGTTTGCTACTCTTACTAACGTAATTTTACCTATTAGTTAGTTGGGCACCGATGAAGGCTCATAGATATTAATTGATACACAATGTTTGTCTGCTTTATTGTGTCAAACATTGATGGATCTAAATATCCTGAGAATCGCCGGACATTTCCAAAAGGACTTATCAGCCATTCTCCCAAATCGTAAATATTGCTGATTTTCGTTGTTAATTTTCGTTAAGATAAAACGTTTTCATTAAATCGAACGTAATTTTGCTCACCGTTCGTTATATTAAATACTCAATGTTAGGAATTGGACGTTTCGTTAAATTGCATTTTCGCTAAATGGGGTATTCGCGTTAAGACAGAGCTTCGACTGGTAATTTTATGCTGATGATGTAAAAAAGTGCAGG
>PGFW01023857.1:0-10162 GCA_003123925.1 Haematobia irritans
CTTCAAGAGGCTCCGGAGTTCAAATCTGGTGATCGGTTTTATACTGGGGCTATTATATAAATTATTGAATCCGATGTGGACCAATTTTTCATAGTTGTTACCGACCATCATACTTAACACCTAATAGTACCAAAATTTCAGAACGGTCGGATTGAAATTTGCTTGCTCTTAGGGCTCCGCAAGCGCATAATCGGGGGAGATCGGTTTTATATTGGGGGCTCAATAAGAGTAATTCACGGACCGAATGTGGACCACTTTTTGCATGGATTGTTAAAGATATATGCTGACACCATGTACCAAATTTCAGCCGGATCCGGAATGAGAACTTGCTCTCTTTAGAGGCTCGCCGCAAGCCAAATTTATATGGGGGCTATACGTAAAATTTTGGACTCTGTCCATAAGAGAAAGTCTAGAACCCCGGTCACACAAAAAAAAAAATCTGATGCGATAAAATGCTATTTAGAACAACCAAAATGAGTATTGTTGTCACTATTGTCAAATCGCAAAATGTGAAAATAGACCCCGTTTAAAAACGAAACAAAATCTAAAAAAAATAAATAAATTGGGGTATATTTTCATTCGAAATATTTGGGGTTTAATCACTGTTGTTGTTTTTTTTTTTTGATTTCAGCTTAAAAAAAATTATCTGTAGAAATAAATTGTTGACAAAAAATTTTTAACAAATTTTCTATAGAAATAAAATTTTATACAAAATTTTTTATAGAAATAAATTTATAGCCAAAAATAAACTTAAAACAAAATTTTATAGGTAGCAAAATGATGCAAAATTTTTAAACATTTTATATAGAAATAAATTTTGCGCAATTTCTATAAAAATAAAATTTGACAAAATTTTCTATAGAAAAAATTGTGACAAATTTCTATAGAAAAAATAGAAATAAAAATGGTTGAATGAAATAAAATTGTGACAAAGTTTCTATCGAAGTAAATTTTGGAAAAATTTTAACTTTAATTATATATTTTTAATTTGGAAATTCGTGGCGCTTGTAACAAATGATGGCCTAAGTTTGGAAAAATGTTGGTCCAAAATAAAAATTCATTATGGCAAGGCTGTCCGAATAACATTTCTTTTTGGGTTTTGACGAAGGTTTACGACGTATGGTAAAATACGTCGTAAATGTATGTCAGTTTAAAAATCTAAATTATAAAGTGTAAAGAGTCTTCCAAAAAAACAAAACCACACCAAAGATGCACCCAGCAAAAAAATTTGAAGTTCTTCCAAAGGCACAACTTTAAAAGCACTTTCAGAAGATACACTCCCAATGATTTTCTTTATTTTAACTACCCAGGAAGTTCTTTTAATTCAATTTTTTATGACTTGTTTTTTTTTTCATACTTTTAAAGGGTAATTTTAACTTTTTTTGTTTCAAATAGATTAAAAACAAGTAAGAAGTACTAATGTCAAATGTCGACAATGAAACTCGGAAATTATATTTAATATTTAGCACTTCGGAAAAGTAGAATCATTATTATATTTGCAAATTCGCGATTTTTATAGCATCCAAAACATTGAATCGTCACACCAAAAGAAGTGTATGCAAATTCATGCAACGGCTGTTGAAATGGAGGACTTCGGTCCTCTATGACAAGCCATGTTTAATCATCGCTTCTGCGTCAATTTTGCACCGCTTCGGATCCAAAAAGAACATTTCATTTACTTTTTTTGGCGACGCTTTTTTGCTGGGCAAATCCCTAAATAAGTCATAGCATATATTTGAGCGTTTTTATCTAAATCTAAAAGATTCATATATCGTTGTTTCAAAGCTATTTCTTTATACTAAAAGTTTTTTTTTATTCAAGGAAAATTGCCTTAGTTCAAAGCATTCTACTTTAGGCAGAGGGATGCAATATTCAAACTTTGTGTACTAAATTTAATGGAAAAATTTGAAGCAAATTTGTAACTTCTTTAATGAAAATGTATTATTTTAAGGAATTGCATTAGTATAATTCTTTGAAAATTATGTCAAAGCAAACAACAAAACAAAATACGGACTCTTACACATATGATCCTAACGAGACATTTTTATCGTGCGCTCACTTCATACTGGTTACCTGGCATAAGGTATAGTTTTTTCAGTGTAAAATAAATTTTTGCTCCAATTTCCAGGAAACGGAACAGTAGTATAGATTACCTCTTAGAAATCAAATCGGATTATGGATATATTATGGGGATGTACCAAATCATGGACGATAAATACTTCATCAAGCCTAAAGACCAATCCAGTCATATTAACTTAACCTTCAGGCTACGTTCGACTAGACCTCGAACTTTTAATGAAGAAGAATGATTAATGAAAAATGTTTTGTAAAAGTAAGCAATGGAATTATTTCGATTGTGAAAGTTTTACCCATAAATCCAATAAATCGGTGATGGTCATAAGTAGACTCGGTGGATCAATCATATGATTTCTATATCAAAACGAGAGTGTTATCGGGAGTCTTTGTTACAGTGTTTTATACTTCAAAA
The DNA here is from genome assembly GCA_003123925.1 of Haematobia irritans. NCBI lineage: Eukaryota > Metazoa > Arthropoda > Insecta > Diptera > Muscidae > Haematobia > Haematobia irritans. Next base: position 2,489 of record PGFW01023857.1, read on the forward strand.
GAATCCAACACCTACTTCTTAAAAATATGCGGTAACTAAAATCGTTGGCATAAGTACCTTGACAATCAGAAATATCAGTCGGTTGTGTGGCTTAGCAAACCCCACTAGAGGTAATGTCAAAAAAGTGGCTGAATAGGTATTTGTGCATGGCTATGAGCTATGATTATATCCTATATAACAATAATTGGATACTTTCGACTTGTGATTCTCATTAAACTTCGCAACATGCAGATGTCGCATCAAGATAAACCGCTTATTTAAAAAAATTTTTTTTTTTTTTTTTTTTTTTTTATTATCTGGCAACACATTATTTTCGATAACTTGCTGGCTATATATGTAGGTGTTTAGTAATATATTCAAATATATTATGGTTGGGTGTGTTCCTCTAAGTGTCTCTATATTGTTATCTTATAAATTGGCATCAAAGACAATAAATGATCATAAAACAAAGTTTAAAAAATTAATTCATCATGTATTAAGATGTCAGTTAACAGCTAATCAGAGGCAATGGCAGCAGTTGAACATTTTTTTTGTTAGTTCTACTCAACAGCACATACAGAACCCCATACAAGGCAGAAGAATGTCCATCCTTCATAGTATTCCCAGTCTATAGTTTTTATGGTTATTAAATGGGTATTTAACACACACACTCTCTCGCCCGAGGGACATAACCTCAGCAGAATTATTAACACCAAACAATACACATTGGTTAGTCCGCATGATAGTCAAACATAAATTACAATTGACATTAAGAAAGGACATGAAATTGTCGATGGTGATGATGAGATTGACAACATTTTCTTCATAAATGATGCACCGCCGGTGTATGAAGATTGTAAATGAAACCTATAATTGAGTGTGATAATTGATGAGTTCTCCCATTGGAATTAACATATCAATTTTTCCAGGAATTAAAATTGTAATTGCCGCACAAAAACGGGTGCACTTAGAGGCATCTGAAAAAATGTCAATCCTTTTCCATTAAACTGCTGGTTTGCTTGTACTCCATTGCTCCCATATTTTAATTTTTGTTAGGCTAAACTTCGATGGATTCATCTTGATTAGATTTTCGATTCAATCCTCCCTTTTCGTCTAGGTGTAGTTAAACTGCTTATTATCCCTTAAGAGTTATCCATTATTCATGATAAATTGATGTACAATTCGAATTGTTCTTGAAATTTTTCGCTAAATGAATACATTGTCATAGGTTAAAATTTTATTTTCTATATTTTGTCTAAAGTTTTTTTTTATAGAAAATGTTGGCCAAGCAACTTTATTTTGTTATAGAAAATTTTGTTCCAAATGTTATTCTATAGACAATTTTGTCAAAATTTTATTCTATAGAAAATTTTTCCAAATTTTATTTCTATAGAAAATTTTGTAAATTTTTATTTCCTTATAGAAAATTTTGACAAAATTTAGATTTCTATAGAAGAATTTTGTCAAAATTGTATTGCTATAGAAATTTTTATCAAAATTTTATTCTATAGAAAATTTTGTCAACAGTTTTATTTCCTATAGGAATAATTTTGTCAAATGTTTATTTCTATGAAAATTTTCTCAAACTTTTATTTCCTATAAAAAATTTGTAAATGTTTTTTTCCTATGACAAATTTTCTTCAAAAATTGGTATTTCTATAAAAAAAATGTTGTATTTTTTCTTGTAGAGCAAATTTTTCTTCAAATTTTATTTCTGTAAAAAATTTTATCAAAATTTTTATTTTAATAGAAAATTTGTCAAAACTTTATTTCTATAGAAAAATTGTTGTCAAATTTCAATAACGCAAAATTTTGAAAATACGTTTAACTAAAAATCTAAAAAATGAAAAAACATTGGTATATTTCAATACGAAAACTTTTGCGAGTTTATCCAAATCATGTTGTTGTTTTTTTTTTTGATTTCAGCTTAAAACAATGCATTGACTAAACTACAAGTGTAGCTTAACCAACGAGGAAAAAAGTTGTCAATTTATTTGGCAAAGCCTAAGACTGCAAAATGGTTGGGATGACAGCGTTTCGGAATTACCACATTCCTCATCAGCATCCTTCAATAGCAAAAAAAAAAAAAAAACAACAAACCAAGCCAACTACATTCAAATCGATGATTTGAGTTTGGGCAAAGGAAATAGAGATATGCTTTGCAAATTTGTTTAGGCAGTAGCCGACTATCTAACCTTTTTTCGGAAGGTTCAAGTGCTGTTCAGCTTTGTGGTTAGAGTGAATTGACCCGAATTTATTCTGATAATTGGGTATTGATAGTTTTTGCTGAAGTAAGTGAATTCTGATGAGGAATGTGGTAATGTCCGAACGTAGCGTCATCAACCCTGCAGTCTATAAGAGCTTTGGTCCCCAATAATAAATTGCACAAACATTCTTTTTTCCTCCTGTTGGTTAAGCTACACTTAAAAAAAGAAAAAAAAATAAAAACCAAGAATAACAAAACAAATTTTATTTCTATAGATAATTTCGTCAAAATTTTATTTCTATAGAAAATTTTGCAAACATTTTATTTATATAGACAATTTTGCCAAAATTCTATTCCAATATAAAATGTTGTCAAAATGTTATTTGTATAGAAAATTTTATCAAACATTTTATTCTATAGAAAAATTTGCTAAAAAGTTTTGATTTTTTAGAATTTTGTCTAAAATTTTAATTTTTATAGTAAAATGTTGCCAAATTTAATTCTTATTACGAAAAAATTTTGTAAAATTTTATTTTATAGGAATGTTTGTAAAATTTATTTATACTAGAAAATTTTGTCAAATTGTATTGCTAATAGAAATTGTTTTTTCATATAGAAATATTGTCAATTTTGTTTCTATTTGAAAATTTCTCAACTTTATTTGCTATAGTTTTGTTTTATTTTTATGGATTTTTATCAAAAGTGAATATTTGTAAAAACTTTGTCCAACAATTAATATAATTATTTCTATAGAAAATTTTGTCAACCTATTATTTTCTATATGAAAATTTTGTCAAAATGTTATTTCTCATAGAAAATTTTCTCAAACTTTTATTTCTCTAAGAAAAATTTGCCAAAATTTTATTTCTAATAGAAAAATATTGTCAACAATTTTTTCTATTGAAATTTTGTCACGAGAAATTTTATTTCTTTATAGAGAAAATTTGTCAAAATTTATTTCTATAGAAAATTGTTGTCAATAATTTTATTTCTATAGAAAATTGTCCAAATTATAATTTCTATAGAAAAATTTTGTCAAATTTATTTTTCTTAGAAATTTTGTCAAAATTTTTATTTCTGTAGAAAATTTTGTCTAAATTTTTATTTCTATTAAAAAATTTTGTCAAAATTTAGTTCTAATTGAAAATTTTATCAAAATTTTATTTCTATCGAAAATTTTGTAAAAATTATATTCCTAAAGAAAGTTTTGTCAACATTTTATTTCTATAGAAAATTTTGTCAAAATGTTATATCCATAGAAAATTTTCTCACACTTTTATTTCTACAGACAATTTTGTAAATTTTTTGTTTTCTATGGCAAATTTTCTCAAATTGTATTTCTATAAAAAAGTTTCCTCTTTTTTTTTCGTATAGAAATTTTTGGGGGACCCAAATTTTATTTCGCTATAGAAAATTTTTGGCCAAATTTTATTTCTATAGAAAATGTTGTCCAACATTTTTTATTCATATTTTTGTAAAATTTTATTTCTATAGAAATTTATTTCAAAAATATATGTTTTTGTCAAAAATTTTAGTCTATAAGAAGAATTTGTCAAAATCTTTGATTTCTATAGGTAGAAGTGTTGGCAATAGATTTCTATTTCTATAGAAATATTTGTCTCAGAATTTTATTCTAGAGATAATCGTCAAATTTAATTTTTAGAAAATTTTGCTCAAGAATTTTATTTCTATACAAACCTTTGTCCAAATTTTATTTCTAAAAGAAATTTTGGTCCAAATTTTATTTCTTAGAAAATTTGCCAAAATTTTAATTCTTATAGAAAGTTGTGCAAATTTTGTATTTTCTATAGAAAATTTTCACCAAAATTTTATTCTATATTGAGAAAATTTTTGCCGAAATTTTATTTCTAATAGAAAGATTGCCCTCATTCTATTCTCAGGTATGGAAATAAGAAATTATTTCTATTAGAAATTTTGCAAATTTTATTTCTAATAAAATTTTTGTCAAATTTTATGTTCTTGTAAAAAATTTGTCAAATTTTTAATTTCTATAGAAAATTCGTCAAAAATTTTGTATTTCTATAGAAAATTTTATGCAAATTTTTTATTTATGAGTAGAAAATTATGGTCAAAGATTTTATTTATATAGAAATTTTTGTCAAAATTTATTTATATAGAAATTTTGTCAAAATTTTTATATTTATAAAAAATTTTGTCAAAATTTTATTTTTTAGAAGATTTTGGTAAAATTTTATTTTTTTAGAAAGATGTTGGCCAAACTGTTGATTTTTTATAGGAAATGTTGTCGCAAATTTTGTTTCTATAGAAAAATGTTGTTGAAGAATTATTTCTTAGAAAATTTTTCAAAATTTTATATTTTAAAAATTTTGGTCAAAATTTATTTCTTATAGAAGATTTAGTCAAAATTTTATTTCCTATAAAATTTTCGTCAAAATTTGTTATTTCTATACAAATATTTTTCAAATTTTATTATTTATGGGATAGATTTTGTAAATTTATTATATATAAGAAAATTGGTCAAAATATTTAATATTTATAGGAAAATTGTCAAAATGTTATTTTTGTAGAAAATTTTGGTCAAAATTTATTTTTATGAAGTTTGTCATTTTTTCCATAGAATAATCTTTGAAATCCTTTCAAATAACTTTTTATGTATGTCAAAGTTGTTTATCGCAAAATTTATGTTCCTATACAAAATTTGTTTCAACATTTTTTAATTTTATTCATTACGAAATTTGTGGAAAATTTATATTGCTATAAGGAAATTTTTTAAAATTTTATTTCGTCATAGGAAAATTTTTGCAAAATTTTATTCTATAAGAAAATTTTGCTACAAAATTTTTAATTTACTATAAAATTTGTCAAAATTTTATTTTTATAGAAATTTTTGTCAATATTTTATTTTGATAAATTTATTTCTAAGAAATTTCTGACGTAACCTCTTAGATGGAGGATTTATTTTACAAAAACATAATCATAATGGCCGGACATCACTGCTCCTGTGTAGTAAATAGCGTCTCTGTTATGTAGCAGTTTTCAGGAAATAGTAGTAGTTTCCTTTCATGACCTACGTTCTAGGTGATCTGGATTATGAGCCAAGTTTCACTAAAAATCGCTTTGATCAATTACTATCTGCGTAAATTGGAAAAGAAAATTAATTTCTTGTCATTTTTTCATTTCATGTACACAGAAAAAAAATATTACCAATTAAAATTTTAATTGAATATTATTCAATTAAAAATGTAATTGAAAACAATAACAATTTTTTCATTGTTCGCTTGACAAATTTTAATTGTGCATAGAATAATTATCATTTCTGTGATTGAAGAAATTTCAAAATCAGAAAATTAATTGGTTCAAAGGAACAATACAATTCGGCGCATTGAAACAACATCTTGGCAGTACTTTCTTGTAGACGCCATCAAATATGAAAACTTTTTTTGTTGTTACTGAAGGAGCCTTATAGGAATTTGAATTGAGTTAACTTTAATCTCTACCTTGTCACTTTTTTGATTAAAAATTTTAGGTTTAATTCAGAAAAATGCGCACGAAATTTTAACTTTCGCAGGAAATTTACTTATCATTGTTTAGTGAACAATTTTCTCAGCAAAGGCCATAACCTTTTGATATGGGAGCCAACGTAGTGCAATGTTTTAGCATGGCCCGCCGCGAGCGTAAACAGGGTCGTGAGACTCAAACCCAGTTCTCTACCAAACACCAAAAAGTTTTTTCTTACTGTTTCCAAGCTTATTCTAAGTGGTGTTGACTGGAAGTGGAACGGGAAATAGGGGCAGCACTCAGTATGAGAGAGAAGGTATCACAATGGACTGAGTAGTCCTAAAGTGATCCTGAAATTTAGGGCTGCCACTACTCGCTGCACCTAACCTTTCGATTATACCTAACGAAGCTGTATTAGGAAGGAGACACGAGAAGTATTTACTTTTTCTATTATTCTCCTCTTTACCAATTAGATTCACACAGCAACACTACACGAATTTCTAAACATCAAATTTCAGGCGCGCTGAAATGATTTGTTTCTAATATGTCGTTGAACCTTTTCCGATTTTCAAAAAAAAAATCGGCAAAAAATTTGAATTGTCTCGTTTTGTTGAATTGATTTTATGGCAAACAATTCTTAGAAAATCATACATCAAAAAGATCCTCATGCATTCTATTCACGACAAAGCCAATAAGTGACAGAGAGGGTAACGTGACATTTAGCCATTGTTTTAAGGACGAAATTCTTGTAAGGGCATGCATACGGTCAATCCAAAAAGGACACTGGACAGACGAAAGACAGACATCAGAAGGCAAAACGTTTTAGTAAGTGGGATTAGTGGTTTTAGACAGTCTGGTCATTGTTTAAGCGATATTTTTATTGGTGATTGTCTTTAGTGTACAGAATTATTATTTTGTTTTTGCCAGATTTGCCGCCTAAGCCAGGTCCCCATAATCCATGGACGAATTGTGTTTGCTGAAAATTTCAAAATTTGTAATTTAAAATTTTCTTGTTATTCTTAATGCTAAAAATTGTTGCTGGCCAATGGATATGAATTTATCCGAGCATATGATATTGATGATGGTTGACTTTTTGTGGTGAATGTGGCTTTAAATGGCCATTGACTGTTGGCCTGCTGCTGCTGCTGGTCCAGTGTCCATCTCGAGATGGCATATGGGCATAAAGCATTGCGTGTCCTCGTTGTTTGTTTCTAAGAAATTTCAAAATTCCTCTGCAAATTTTATGTTCGTTAAAGTTTTATTTTGATGCTGACTCTACGACTGGCTGAAGACTATGGGAGGGTAATGTATCTAAAATCCCCTGTCCGTCGTCTTACGTCGTTGTCTGGTCTGGCTGGATGGTTGATTGTGGCAAATAAATTGAATTTGTTAAATCGTGCCAAGTGTTAGCGTTTGTCTCTTAATTTCCATTGTTGTTGGCTTTTGTTTGTTGTTGGATATGAATGTTGAATGTTAAGAGTTGTCCTGTTTTGCCGCATTATTTAGAACAATGGATCGGCAACAGATTTGCTTTTTGGACTTTTCAAACCAGGGCACAAGAGCACAAAATGTTTCTTGCTTAAACCAAAACACCAACTAAGACAATGCAAAGGAGATGAGAGACAATAAAACTTGCTATGGTCGTCGGTCGTCTTCTTCATGGCTTAATGGGTTTTGGTCATAAACCATGAAAAACAGCAGCTTCCAACAAAAGCATAACCTCTAATTCAGAGGGCGTAGAGGCTAAATCAAAAAAAAGTGGACGGAGACAATGATCAATATGATATAACTACACAATTCCAATTTGACCATCATCGGTCGTCATCAAACGCAACAGCAGCCACAGCTAATGCAGCAGTCATACGTTTCCCTCCCGCCCAACTTGGTAATGGCCATGTCTCTGTGTTTATCCTTCATCAATTTCTGCATTAAAAATGGCCAATGCTATGTATTAAGGTCTCAAAATGTTAATTGTCGTAGCGCCTATAATAAAGTGAGTGAGAAATTTT
>PGFW01023864.1:17441-28045 GCA_003123925.1 Haematobia irritans
AATGGCTGGGAATCCTGCATTAGTACCGATTTTAATGATGTTGAGTTGCTGGTGTACGATTGCCTGAATAATTAAAAAAAAATTAAATATTATTTTTATCAGAGCTATTAGATATAAATAAAAAAATACAATTTTAGCTAACATCAGGTATTATAATCAAATTCATCTTTTCCTCGAATTTGTCTAAATTGCAGAAAATCAAGTTGTAATCTTACGAAAAGATCAAGTTGCGTCTTTTGTGATAATTAAATAATCAAAGTATACGTAAGATAAGCTAAGCAACACTAATATACACACAGTGGAAAAGCAAACAGGCATTGCAACCAATATCATCTTTCAGAAATTCAGAAATTTGAAAATGGCAGAAAGCCTAATATTGATAACCATATTAATCATCAACTGTAGGTACTTATTTCCGGTGGTTATTATCCTAACAAAGCATGATAAGAACAAAAGCTACCATTCAAAACCAAAATATTTTTGACCTAACCAAAATAGAATAGATGAACCTTCAGAGTGCATTACTAGCCCACGAAGTTTCAGTATCCGTGAAGATATATCCAATAAACCATCATCATCAATTTGGACTATATCAAAGTTCTTAGTTTTGGACAATGATTGATTTCATTAATGTAATGAGCGCACAAAAGTAAACAATAATTGCTATAAATGATATAGATTTACGGGTTTGGTCACACTAGGCAAATATTTGACCAGAATGGGTGTCAAACTTTTTTCCAAGATAGTTTTCGTAATATCTGGATACCGTTTTTGGAAAATACTCCTATCGTGATCTTAATTATATCCAATATGACATAGAACTGCTTGCAGGTTTGACTGTAAGGGCGAATTCTTTTTTAATTTGTGTCAAATATTTGCCCAGTGTGACTATACCGTAGGCTTTGGCGATGCATTTCTTTAGCCAAACAATGAACCAGATATGATCAGAGTAAAATTTCAAGCAAGACGGATAACATATCCTACATAGTTATCCACGTATTGTTCTTTGCCATGGATATATTTATTATCTATTGTAACTATTTCCATTAAACCATTAAGTTCACGAAAGTGCTAATAATAAGCCAGTCAATTCTACTTATTGCAGGTATACCCTATTAGAGGCCTTCATTATAATAATTTCAATAGAACATCCACCCACCCATTGCATGCATACATACATACAACATGTTTAATACTCAGATACATACAATATTATTACTCTATTTCTAAAAACAAAAAAATTGCAACAGCTAAATCTAGATGAAGTTTTTCAGTGCAATTATAGAAATTTACTTACATTTTCCAAATGTCTCCTTGAAATCCTCAAACCAATTTTCCATGTAAGCACTGAGTGTATTATCAAAATCTTCACCATTCAGACCTGCCCCAGCTGTAATATCAGGAACTACAGTAATTTTTAAATTCTGTGTGGAACATAATAAATCCAATGTATCTTCATCTTCATCCTCGTAACCAGCAGGAACACCACGATACTTTGACATGATTCTTTATTGGTACAACTTCTGGACAATGGATACCGACAATTTAATAATTTCGCACAAAAAGTACGTGTAGGTGAAAACGTCCTTTTTGATATCGAGTAACTTGAAAGAATTTTTTCAAGGAAATATCAACTATTTACATCTTAATAAGTTATTGATATTTTGCCAATATGCAGCGCAAAAAACCCTTTTTGCAAAACCGTGTTGCAGTCACGATAAGGTTGTGTCAATGGTACCATATTTCTTCATAAATGTTGAAACAACTCTGTTAGAGTACTCTGATACTACGTTCACACTACTCAATAAATAGAAAGTGAGTATTTTTCAAATGCTAATACCTTTTATACCACGTTCACACTATATCTCGATTTTTAGCATCAAAATCTCGATTTCTAGCATCAAAATAAATATCAAAAATTGAGATTTCCTTTATTTGCTTATTTGAAAGCTATTTACAAACTTAACAATGTAAGGCTTGGAACATTTTTTTTAGTTTTCACTGAATATTAATATTTTAACATAGAATTACCCATTGAGACATTGGATTCTTTAGATTTAGCTTGAGATTGCTACAAACAATTGAGTTCCATTAATTTTGACCTACATAAAAACTTCTCCAATCCCTGCCAGCATTTCAAAGTTCCATTTCATCATTCATCCTCAATCGTACCGCAAGACTCGTAAATGTCACTTCAACCATCATGAAAAGCAAGGCATATTAAAGAGGTAAAGTCATGCAATCAGGTGACTAATATCGACATTCATCTTGTCAAAGGCTTTGTTACGTTAGTAGGTTTGTTTACATTCTTTGTGTCCATAATATTAAACAATACAAAAACACACACATACACAAAATGTCAACTTAAGTGATCTGCCATTTTAGTTTGACTTTCTAAATACCATGGGGTGTACACACGTTTGCTCGTGACTTTACCTTTAATTAATATGCCTTGCATGAAAAGGTACATCAAAAAGTACATGAAAGTATTTTGCCATCCCTACTACGATTTTATTTTTTGTGAAACGCCAAGCGCAACCAGCTTGTTATATTTTAATTAAATAAAAACGAAAATAAAGTTCTGAAAACATAGATTATACGCTTAAAATTGCGAAAGGTATATTGGTGAACAATTTTTGATTTTCCAAATGGAATAAAGTGATTGTTTTTCAGATATTTACAGACATGCTGCTTCCATCAAAAAAAACACTAGTGATAGACGCTGAACAGTAACCCGCTACTTGTAACTCAAACATCATCATTAATGCCAAAATTATTTAAAAATGTAATGAAGTGGTATGAATGTATTATTTTAAGAATTTGTAAATGTTTACACAAATTAATAAATATCTAAACAAACGTGTTTTACTCGACCACAATCTTTTACAACTATCTAAAATTCACTTTTTCTGATGTTTGGAGGGTCCTATTGGCGTCGTTCTAAAATTGATCATAAGAGGCACTAATACTTGCACTCATGCGAAACCTTTTATGTGTAACTTTTGCGTGTACAGAATTCCTCATAGTGACGGCGCGTTTCCGACGATTTTTAATCGTATACGCATGTTTTCGACGTGGGGAGACCTCAGAAGTGTCGTCAAATTCCAAAATGTTGCAGGGATATCCTATCACATTTTTTGAAATTGAGGCAATCTTATGCATAAGTTTTTCCGACGGAATGTCTGTGTTGTAAAGAATTTGACAGTGTGTGTCAATCGATACGACAATTCTGATGGACTAAAAATCGATCCCATAAACTGGCAACAATATCGTTATTCCTTCCCTGTCAACATTTCAAAGTTCCATTTCATCCTCATCGCTACCACAGACTCGTAAATTTCACTACAACAATTGCCAACTGTGATGGGGGAAGCACATCACAAAGTACAAAATGTACATGAAAGTATTTTGCCATCACATTGTTAAAAGACATTTTATTATTGTAAACGCAAAGCGCTAACTACTATTATTATATTTAAAGAAAACGAAAAGAAAGGCAAAACATAGTTAAGCTTAAAATGTGAAAGGATATGTGACAATTTCACTTTCCAAATGGAATAAGTGATTGTTTTCTCAGATATTTTCCAGAAACGCTGCCTTATCAGGAATAACAAACGCTGGTAGACCTGCAACATGTAAGGTGTAAATATAACCATATGCGATAGGCGGAGGCGAAAAATATATTTACGTGTATCTTATGGGAAGCCAAAATCCGCACGGAATACCGTGAGGCTAGCGGCGTGTCGCAAATTAAAACTTATCTAACTCCTTGCGAAAACTGGTATAGTGTTGCCCATCGCTACAATTTTTTTTAACTCACACTAGATTGCTTGCCTCGACGTGTAGATATTTTTTTCTTGAAATAACTCAACAAATACAGTCATGTATGTTTTTATTCACTTCATTGTATAATATTTCAAAGCGTTCTGTATTGACAACAAAACGCTAGGAAACGTGAAAAAGGGAATAATTCGCGTCAAGCTTATGTATTTGCGTTGCGGCAAAATGTTTCGCTACCGCCTACGCTTGGTATATTACACACTAACTTGCAGGTAAATCAACATCGTTATTTTATAATAAAAAGTTATGTTAAAATATGAGATAAACGGAAAAATGTTATATTTATAAGAATTTATAAATGTTTAATCAAATTAATAAACATCTACACAATCGTGTTTTACTTGACCACAATGATTCTTTTACAACTACCTTATACGGCGTTCTTACCAAGCATGTTTTGGGGTTTGAAATGTTTTCCCTTTATAAATATTCAAACGAGTCGTTTTCCCATTAAAAAATCAGTTCCAAAAAGTTTTCCTCCAAACATGCCAATTTTAGAATTGAACCACCTAATTAGAATATACCCGAATAACATACCCTATTAAAAATATATGTCAAAATATTAAAATAAGTTTCATAGAAAAAAGGGAATAAACAAAGGCTTTTAAGAACATGGACATGTGAAAATAACATAAATTTTTTTCCCTATGCGCTCGCGGTAATTATTTGGACATACGTTAGTTTAGGTTAGGTGGCAGCCCGATGTATCAGGCTCACTTATGGCCAGTTTCTCATCCTCCGATTAATTTTAACCGGTGGATAGACCTCCGTTAGTAAAATTTTGAATGGGATCAGCGTTTTACGACACCATAAATAATAACAAACATTGAAAATGCCCTTAGCTATTCAGTCCATTGCAATACCACATTGGTGAACTTCTCTCTATCACTGAGTGCTGCCCGATTCCAAGTTAAGCCAAGACAGACCTCCTTTTTATAGGCCGAGACTGAAGCGTTTCCACATTGCAGTGAAACCTCTTAGAGAAGCTTTTGAAACCCTCAGAAATGTCACCAGCGTTACTGAGGTGGGATAATCCACCGCTGAAAACCTTTTTGGTGTTCGGTCGAAGCAGGAATCGAACCCACGACCTTGTGTATGCAAGGTGGGCATGCTAACCATTGCACCACGGTGGCATACGTTGCATATATGTGAATTTCGAGTAATTGTGAATTTCTAAAGGCCGGTACTATGTTCATTCTTGCGAAAAATTTTTATGGAAACCATTATTTCGCACATAGAAAGCGGCGTTTTTTTAGGTAGTCTGGAGCGCTGTTTACAGGAGATATTGGATTAAGTTGGGTTGTTGCGTGTTTTTAGAAAATACATTTTATTTTTCCTTGGGCATGATCTGCTATTCCTTTGATCCTTTGTATAGTTTCGGAACAAAAATATGGTCCGTGTTTGATTTATAAACCCGCACAAATAGTTTTTAATAAATAAATATTCTTAATTCACATTGCAAAGCGCCGTGCTATAAACGTCAGTTTTTCAACAGAAAAACATGTATCACAAAGGAAAAATTTCGCAAATTTTTCGCATTTTTTGGTTTTGTATGGAGTTTCAACGCGAAAACCAACAGAGTACCGCCCTTAAAGGTGTGATCTTTTGAGGTTAGGATTATGTCTGCATTAGTATTTGACAATCACGTGGGATTTCAGACATGGTGTCAAAGAGAAAGTGCTCAGTATGCTTTGACATTCATCTGATAGACTTACTAACGAGCAACGCTTGCAAATCATTGAATTTTATTACCAAATCAGTGGCAGAAAATCCGCTTTTTTATCGACAAATTTTTTCAGCGATGAGGTCCTTTTCTGTGAATGGCTACGTAATAAGCAAAATGCCCGCATTTGGAGTGAAGACAACCAGAAGCCGTTCAAGAACTGCCCATGCATCCCGAAAAATGCACTGTTTGGTGTGGTTGTACGCTGGTGGAATCATTGGACCGTATTTTCAAAGATGCTGGTGGACGCAAACGTTACGGTGAATGGCGATCGCTATCGTTCGATGCTAACAAACTTTTTGTTGCCAAAATGGAAGAACTGACTGGTTGACATGTGGTTTCAACAATGATGCGGCACATGCCACACAGCTCGGATTCTATGGCCATTTTGAGGAAAACTTCGGAGAACAATCATTCAAGAAATGACCGGTAAGTTGGCCCCAAGATCATGCGATTTGACGCCTTTAGACTAATTTTTTGTGGGGCTACGTCAAGTCTAAAGTCTACAGAAATAAGCCAGCAACTGTTCCAGCTTTGGAAGACAAATTCCGAAGAAATTCGGCTATTCCGGCCGAAATGCTCGAAAAAGTTGCCCAAAATGGACCGAATGGACCCCTAAGATGCAGCCGCGGTCAACATTTAAATAAATTATTCAAAAGTAAATGTCATGGACCAATCTAACGTTTCAAATAAAGAACGATGAGATTTTGCAAATTTTATGCGTTTTTTTTTTAAAGTTATCAAGATCTTAACAAATCACCCTTTAGTTTCCATGGTAACTGCAAACTAAAACATCTCAACCGGTTGTGAACGGTGAAATGTTTTGGAAAAACGAATGAGAAAACGGTAGGTGGGAACATAGCATTAAAGCGCACTTTTTCGATATTTGAAGAGGCTTCTATAGGCGTCGTACTAAATTTATTAAAAAAGACACCTAATAATTGCACTCATGCGATACTATTTTGTGTAACTTGGCGTGGTATAACTTCTCAATAGTGTCGGCGCTTTTCCTACGAGTTTTGTATGCCGTATACGATTGTTTTCGACGTGGTGGGGATTCTCAGAAGCGCCGTCAAATTCAAAAAATGTTGGCAGGGTAGGCTTAAAGTGTGAACGGGCTATTAATATTTGTAGCAAACAACACTACCTGTTTGTTTGATCAAATCTGGTACGATTTGCTAACAGTACCATTTCATGGATGGCTTTGTACCGAATACATCAATGCCATCCCCATTACGCAGCACTGTTTTGTTTAAAATATGCCATTGATGTAAGACGCGTTTAACATCGAAAATATTGTGAAAAATAAAATATTAAAACTAATCGGTTTGAGTTTAGAAATCTATCATCCAAATTCCGGTTTTTCCGGCTTTAGTATATAATTTAGATTGCAACAAACATGCCTTCGGTGGAAAACGGTGAGTGTTATTCTCTGGAGAATGCCCAAACAACAGGAATGAAATACGCTGAATCTCTTTGTAGTCATTCCGTCGGTTTGGTTGAGGTTAGGTTACAAGGTTTATTTATTTTTCCATAAATGCTGTTCTTTTATACTTTAAGGCCATACTGAAGATGGAGAGTGTGCAGCTGAAAATCCCTCAGAGGAGACGCCGGCTTCTCCTTCCACTTTGAAGGAGCGAAAATCTCGAAGTCGCAGCCGATCAGTTACACCAAAGGAGGGTGATGCTAATACCACTGGAGAAACAAGATCCAGCAAATCTCGTTCTAGATCACGTTCACACAGTTCTAATGCTGCACCGGCATCACCAAATACATCCGTTGATGATACGAACAAGAAAATCAATGAATCGAGTGAAAGAGGACATTCTAAGAGTCCTAGCCGCAGTCGTAGCGGTAGTCCTGTAAATAATACAGACGGACGCAAAAGTCGTAGCCACAGTCGCGGTTGTTCCCGATCCAAAAGTAACGATAGATCACGTTCGGGTAGTGCTTCTCCGGGCAAGAGGTCGCGTAGTAGGTCTAGACGCAGTCGATCTGGATCCCGGCGTTCCCGCAGTGGGTCAAAGCGAAGCCGGTCAGGTTCAAGACGATCACATTCTGGTTCTAGAAAATCACGATCAGGTTCACGACGTTCTCGATCTGGGTCGCGTAGAAGCCGTAGTGGTTCTGGTTCACGACAATCACGCTCCCGTTCCAGACGTTCTCGCAGTGGTTCAAAGCGCAGTCGTTCTGGAAGCCGATCGCGTTCCCGTAGCCGATCTGGCTCACGAAGATCACGCTCTGGATCAAGAAGATCTCGTTCAGGTTCTAGAAGGTCACATTCTGGCTCCAGACGTTCAAGGTCTGGCTCAAGGCGTTCTCGATCTGGATCGCGTAGAAGCCGTAGTGGTTCGGGCTCCAGACGATCTCGGTCGGGCTCAGGTTCACGGTCTCGAAGTCGTTCTAAATCTGGCTCTCGCTCAAGGTCACGCAGTGGATCTGGTTCTCGGAGGTCACGGTCAGGTTCCAGAAGGTCACGGTCAGGTTCAAGACGATCCCGCTCGGGCTCTGGTTCCCGTTCACGGTCTCGAAGCCGCTCCAAATCAGGTTCTCGATCAAGATCGAGAAGTGGATCTCGACGTTCTCGCAGCGGCTCGCGACGATCCCGTTCTAGAAGTCGTTCTCGATCTCGGTCTAGAAGTAAATCGGGAAGTAGATCCCGATCGCGCTCAGTGTCTAGATCACGTTCGCGTTCAATATCCCGATCCAAATCAAGATCGATATCACGTAGTGGTTCTGAATCACCGGCTACTAAAAGCAAAAAGGCTTCCAAGCGGGCCCTACTTAGTGACTCAGAAGGTAAGCTACCCTAATATCTACCGTAACCAGGGCCACGATTTTATTGAAAAATTCTCATACAGGTGAAGACAGACCTTCGTCTAAAACCAAGAAAAGAACGAAAATTACCGATACTGATAATGAGGACGAGGAAGAAGATAAATCGGCCGATAATGCGGAAGGTGGAGCTAAAAAACTTGCAGACGATTCAGACGATGAGAACATACCTTTAGACAGAGATAGAGAGTACGTAAAATATATAAAATGCTTGGAACAGGAATATTTTCCAACTATTAACAATTATTAAATAAACTCTTCGTTTTAGCAATGACAACTTCATCTCTGACTTTGACGCAATGTTGCTGAGAAAAAGGGAAGAAAAACGCACAAAACGACGTAAACGTGACATAGATTTGATAAATGATAATGACGATCTTATCGATCAACTTATTATGAGCATGAAAAATGCTTCCGATGAAGACCGCCAGTTGAACTTGCAAGGAAAGCCAGCTACAAAGAAAATATCAATGCTCAAGCAAGTAATGTCGCAGTTAATCAAGAAGGATTTGCAACTGGCGTTTATGGAACATAATATACTTAATATTCTTACCGACTGGTTAGCCCCATTGCCAAATAAAAGCTTGCCGTGCTTGCAAATCCGAGAAAGTATACTTAAACTATTGGCAGATGTAAGTAATTTCCTATTCGAAAATCCTATTGTTAATGTAAACTAATATTATATATTCTTGTGTAGTTTCCACCCATCGATAAGAGTTATCTAAAGCAATCAGGAATAGGCAAGGCTGTTATGTATTTGTATAAACATCCAAAGGAAACAAAAACAAATAGAGATCGAGCTGGTCGTCTCATATCGGAATGGGCACGTCCCATTTTTAACTTAACAACCGACTTTAGAGCTATGACAAAAGAGGAGCGCCAAGAACGTGATCGTGTTACAATTAGACGCAAAAAGACACCAGAGCCCGAACCCTGTCTCTTATCGACATCAAAGAAAAAGAAGGGTATCAATTCAGCATTTGCCAAAGCTGACGATGAGAACACATTGAGGCCCGGCGATCCAGGTTGGGTGGCGAGAGCTCGAGTTCCTAGACCTTCAGAAAAGGAATATGTAGTTCGCCCGAAATCTACAGTTGAAGGGGAAATCTCAACGACTACCAAACGTAAACCGAATCGATTTGAGAAGCATATGAAAAAGTTCTTAGATGCAAAACGTCTGAAAGCGAGTAGTCGTAGAGCAGTTGAAATATCTATTGAAGGTCGGAAAATGGCCTTGTAAGCTATCTGTGGTAGTATTCGATGGAGAGCGAAGGAGAGAGACTACGTAAAATTAGGGAGAATAATTCATTACAATTTTTATTTTAATGTTTTCTTTAGTATAGCAAGTTTCCTTTAAATGTCCTTGAATTGCATATTACTTTCGTACGTACTATTCTCTTTTCTTCATAAATATCCTGATTTCAAATCTTTTTTTAAAGGAACTCGTATTTATAAATCTAGTAAATATATACTTATAAATAAAAACCATGAAACAAAACTATGTTTATCTATTCGTATACAAAAGCAACTTTTGTCACCAGAAAATTTTGGAAATGTAAACTTTTTACAGTTTCGGCATAATTCGAATTTTTTGATTTAAGCCAATAATGAATTGAACATCAAGAATATGTTATGTAAATTGACAAAACTATCTCGTTATAAAGTCTTTTCCGTTCTTTTTACTCGGTCCAAGTTGGCTTATGTACTACTTATTATGCCTCTTATTAGGTACGATCTGAAGGCGTATGAATCACTGTCGATCAACGCAATGCTTAGCAGGTCCGCTTTGCATACAAAGTGTCATGAGTCCCTGTCTCTAATCCCCGTTTCGGCCTCGCAATAATGTTGATGCCGAAGGGTTGAGCTTCGTCAAACTGCTACAACAGTAATATCTGATTTGATATTACTGTCATAACAGGACAGTAACATTAAATCAGGAATAAGTGTGAATAATATAAATAAATAAATATTCTTAGTAAACCCAGTGCTGTAATTTATCAAACTTTTTAGCAGACAATTCTTTCTTAGTTTTTATAATTTTATCTTGTATAAAAATAAACAACATATGGCCCTCACTTGTTTCTGTCACTAAGTATTTACCCATATTTACTTCCTCTCTGTCCAAATGTGGGTACTATGTAGTAGAGCTCGACCGAAGCGGGGTTTTCTAGGCCGAAGCCGATGTTCGACAAACAAAGCAATAATC
>PGFW01023866.1:262-13128 GCA_003123925.1 Haematobia irritans
GGGCTGGAAAGTCGCGAAAAAGACAAATAGAGGAAAAAGGGACTAAATCCGAAATTTGGCATTGACCATATACGACAATGGTTAGAACTCTACGCTATTTGGTGTGTGATCTGTGACGCGCTCTTTAACAGTCGCACATTTTGATAAATTTCAGCGAATGGCATGTTATGTATCTTAGGTCATTCAGTAAGACAGTAACAGATTCTCCTAATGTCATGTTGCATATATTGTTTTCTAAATAGATACCAAAAACAGTCAGTTACAACAACGGCTGTGTGAGGACGGGAAAAAAGCATGGGTACAAAGCGATTCTGAAAATAATGCTAGATGTGCCCCTCCGCACCAATTCCTCTCAGGTGCATTCGGTAGACAAGACAAATTCCCTTAATGTCATATTGCATATTTTGCCTTTAGACATGGCTGCTTCATGTCGGGGAAACAACGCGTTGCAGTTAGGTGGGGGAAAAAAGCAATGGGCACAGTACGTTTATTCCTGCACTAAATTTCTACGGACAGGCATCTGAATTTTTTAAGCCTAATATGAAGAAAGGGCTAGACAAAAGCCATTCGTCGGCCTCTTGCCAAAAAGGCAATAGGGAAAAAGTGTGACAAAAAACCAAAAATTGTTATTGACCAATACGGCAATGGTAAGACCACTAAAAATATAATCTGTGTTGTGGCTCTAGTGGCCGGCTATTTCAGTCAAACGGACAACTTTAGTATAATTCGGAATTCGAAGTCCTTTTCGCACATTCTGGTCGGTTTTTTATACCCTCGCCACCACTGTGGAACAGGGTATTATAAAGTGTAGTGCATTATGTGTTTAACACCCCAGAGGAGACGAGGATAGACACATGGTTGTCTTTAGGCAATTAATGACTCAGGGTTGGTCCCTGAGTTCTTGATACTAACCATGTTCCGTCTGTCCCGTGCCGTCCGTCTGTCTGTGGAAACACATTTATTTGTGATTCACAGGTCTAGTCGCAATTTAAGGTTCCAATCCGCCTTCAAATTTTGGGCCACATTTTTTGTTTTTTAAATTTTCCCCCCCCCCCTTTTTTTCCTTCTCTTTTTGGGCTGGAAAGTCGCGAAAAAGACAAATAGAGGAAAAATAGGGACTAAATCCGAAATTTGTGCATTGACCATATACGACAATGGTTAGAACTCTACTGCTATTTGGTGTTGTGATCTGGTGACGCGCTCTTTAACAGTCGACACATTTGAATAAATTTCAGCGAATGGCATGTTTATGTATCTCAGGTACATTCAGTAAGACAGTAACAGATTCCCTTAATGTCATGTTTGTATATTGCCTTTCTAAAATAGATACCAAAAACAGTCAGTTACAACAACGCTGTGTGAGGATCGGGAAAAAGCACATGGGTACAAAGCGATCTGAAAATTAATGCTAGATGTGCCCCTTGCAGACAAATTTCCTCTTCCAGGTTGCATCGTAGGAAAGAACAAATCACCTTAATGTTCAAATATTGCATATTTTTGCCTTTAGAACATCGGCTTGCTTTCATGTCGGGAAACAACGCTTGCAAATTAGGAGTGGGGGAAAAAGCATGGGCACAGTACGTTATCTCCGCCCTAAATTTCTACGACAGGCATCTGAAATTTTTTAAGCCTAATATTGAAGAAAGGGCTAGAAAAGCCATCGTGGCCTCTTGCAAAAAGGCAATAGGGAAAAAGTGGTGACAAAAACCAAAATTGTTATTGACCATAATACGGCAATGGTAAGACACTAAAAAATATATTGCTGTTGTGGTCTAGTGGCCGGTATTTTCATCAAACGACAACTTATATAATTTCGGAATTCGAAGCCTTTTCGCACATTTGTCGGTTTTTATAACCCTGCGGCCACACTGTGGAACAGGTATTATAAAGTGTAGTGCATATGTGTTTAACACCAGAGGAGAACGAGAATAGACACATGGTGTCTTTGGCAATAATGCTCAGGGTGGGTCCTGAGTCGATATAACCATGTTCCGTCTGTCCGTGCCGTCGTCTGTCTGTGAACACATTTTTTGTGATCACAGTCTAGGTCCCAATTTTAAAGTCCAATCGCCTTCAATTGGCAGCATGTCCTAATTTGGGTCAGAATAGAACCCTATTTGATTTTGGAGAAAATCGCTCGATTTTAGATATTAGCTCCCATATATATCTTTCGCCCGATATGCACTAAATATGAACTCAGCAGCCAGATTTATACCGATTTGCTTTGAAATTGTTCAAACATAACACGTACAGTCGTATAGTCAAATGTGCAAAATTTGATTGAAATGGTTTTCAGAATTTTAGAATATAGCTCCCATATATATCTTTCGCGCCGATACGGGACTATATGGAAATATGGCCTAAAAGCCAAGTTTTGGCCAATTTGCGGTTTTGAAATTGCACAGGGAGTAGATAGCATCTGTAGCTATGCCGCCAAATTTGGTTGAAATCTATTCAGATTTAGATATAGCTCCCATATATATCTTTCGCCCGATATGCACTTATATGTACCCATAAGCCAGAGTTTTATCCCGATTAGTTTGAAATTTTGCACAAGGAGTAACAGTTGTATGTATAGTCATGTGTGCCAATTTGAATTGAAATCGGTTCAGATTTAACATATAGCTTCCATATATATTTCCGCCCGGATAATGGACTTATATGCCCAGAAAGCCAGAGTTTTTTGGTCCCAATTTTGGTTGAAATTTGCACTAGGAGACAATTAGCAATATAGTCATGTGTTGCCCAAATTTGATTGAATCGGTTCAGAATTTAGTATAGGTTCCATATATATTGTTTTTCTGATATTCGACAAAAATTGTCAAAATACCACATTTCCTTGTTAAATCGCTACTGCTTAGTCGAAAGTTGTTAAAATAATTAATTTTCCATAACTTAATATATATTAATCGACATAATCATACAATTATTTTTGCGAAGATTCTTTAAAATTGATCAGATTGTAAAATGTCTTCCATATTTTATACCCACCACCATAGATGGGTGACGATATTTCGATGCTGTTTGTAACCCATCGAATATCGCATTTCGATCATATAAATATATATATTGCTGTGGGATCAGGGAGAAATTCTAAGACGATATAAGCATGTCCGTCTGTCCGTCTGTCTGTCTGGCTGCTCTGTTGTTAATCACGCGACAGCATTCACAATAATTGGAGCTAGTCGTCCTGAAATTTGGCACAGAATCGTCTTTTGTCTGCGCGCAGGTCAAGTTCGAAGATCGCTATATCGGGCCATGTTTTGCGTTATAGCCCCCATATAAACGACCTCCATTTGGGGTCTTTCGCTTTATAGAAAACCGTTATTTCATCCATTGCGCGAAATTGAAAATCTTTAGAGGTATTTTGGGCCTGAAGAGGTGTTTGCAAAAATGGTGATGTGTCGTCATGGTTTGGTATAGCCCACCATATTAAACGACCTCCCGATTGGGTCTTTCCTTATAGAAAACCGTAGTTTTCATCCAATTGGCCGGCGGAAATTGAAAAAATCTAGAGATATTTTAGACCTTGAAGAGGTCTTGTGTGACCAAAAATGTTATGTGTCCTTTTAGTATAGCCCCATTATGGAAAGTACTCTATCTCCGATTTTTACTTCTTGTGCTTATAGAAACCGTAAATTGCTCTTCCTGTAGTATATAATCTAGAGGTGATCAATATAAGTGCAAAAAAAAACGGAGTATCGTCGGTTATGTTAGATAGGTGTTTTTATTTCCCCCCATTAAGAACGATTCCCGATTTAACTCCTTAGGGTTTCTAGAAACCTAGTTTTTATCCGATTTTGGCCTGAAATTGTAATATATTCTCTCGTATTTAAGCTCCACAAAAAACGTTGTATCGGATTAAGTTTTTATCGGTCCATTTGGTAATGGCCTCCATAATTAGACCAATTTCACTCTTGTGAGTATAGCAAGGCGCATCTGATCATGAAAATTGCTTGAAAACTCAATGTAAAATTTCCAGATTTTATTGTTCGCGCGTGAAAATCTACAGATTTAAAATTTCAATATCAAGGACGTTATTTTTATAATTTCTGTTGCACACTTACAAAGAGATGTTTAATGATTCCTCTAAAACTCAAACAAAAAATGGTTCTTATAAATTCCAGAATCTGGTATAGTCTCATAGGTGAAAATCTTTAAATGTCATCTTCGGGAAGGTGTCCTCAAGTCCTCGAAGCCTCCTGAAAATTTTCAAAGGAAAATCCATAATATTCATGGTGGTGGGTATTTAAGCATTCGGCCCGCCGAAACTTACTTGCTGTATATAGCTTGTTTTTACTAAAATTGTGTTCCACCCTAGGGCACTTACCCAACGTTAAATTTTGAGGTCTATAGATTTTGTATAAAAGTCTTAGTCAAATTACGTCCAATCGAGTGATATTTAAATGTATGTATTTGGGACGAAACCTTTATATATACCACCCAACACATTTGACGGATGTGATATGGTAATCGAAATTTAGAGCTACAAAGTGGCGCAGGTTAATATAGTCGGCCCCGCCCGACTTATAACTTTCCTTTACTTGTATTTTTTTTTTTATAAAAGAACCTAAACAAGTTTATTTTCCGGACATATTTTTTCGGCCAGCGAGCATGAATTTAAGCTTACTTTGACGAAAGGTGAGAAAAGCTGGGAGCCTTATACTGCGTGCAAAAAGGCAATACGAACAATAGTATATACGGGCCATACTTCGGCCAGCGCCGAATCTTATGTACCCTCCACCCATGGATTGCCGTAGAAACTTTCTTACTCAAAAACTATTTGTAGAAGACATCTATCGAAGATTGTTATCAAAATTCTTATTTCATATTATGAAAATTTTGTCAAATTTTTTATTTCTCAAAGAAAATTTTGTCAAGTAATTTATTTCTTTAGAAATTTGTCAAATTTTATTTCTATAAGAACATTTTTTCTGATTTATCAAAATTTTATTTCAATAGAAATTTTGTCAAACATTTTATTTCTATTAGAAAATTTTGTCAAAAATTTTATTTCTATAGAAAATTTTTGTCAAAATTTTATTTCTATTAGAAAATTTGAACAAAATTTTATTCATATAGAAAATGTTGACAAATGGTTTAATTTCTAATAGCAAATGTTATCAAACTTTTAGTTCTATCGAAATTGCTATCAAAATTTATTTCTATAGAAAATTTTGTCAAAATTTTTATTTCTAAAGAAAATGTTTGTCGAAATTTTATTTCTTTCAGAAAATTTTGTCAAAATTTTATTTCTATTAGCCAAATTTTATACAATCTTTTAGTTCTTATCGGAAAATTGTATCAAAATTTTATATTCTATAACAAAATTTTGTCAAAATATTATTTTCTAATAGAAAATTTTTGTTCAAAATTTATTTCTATAGGAAAATCTTGTAAAATTTTAGTTTTGTAGAAGTTGTCAAACTTTATTGCTACAGAAAGATTTTTTGCAAAATTTTTTTCTATAAGAAAATTTTGTCAAATTTTATTTCTGTAGAAAATTTGTCAAACATTATTTTATAGAAAAATTTGACAAAAAATTTATATCTAAGAAAATTTTCTTCAACATTTTATTTCTATAGAAAATTCTGTCAAAATTTTATTTTCTATTAGAAAATTTTGTCGAAATTTTATTTCTATATAAAATTGCTGTCGAATTTAGTTTCTTTGAGAAATTTGTCAATCATTTTATTTCTACCAGAAAAGTATGTCAAGCATTGGTTATTTCTGTAACAGAAAAGTATGTAAAAAATTTTATTTCTATAGAAGAATTTTGTCGAAATTTTATTTCTTTAGAAAATTTTTACAAACTTTTATTTCTATTACGGAAAATTTATCAACTTTTAGTTCTATCGAAGATTGCTATCAAAATTTTATTTCTATAGAAAATTTTTGATCAAAGTTTTTTATTTCATATAGCAAATTATTATCAAAAATTTTATTTTCTATAGAAAATTTTGTCGAAATTTTATTCTTAGAAAATTGTTGCATGGTTGTTAGAGACCATATAATAACACCAACCGTACCAAAATTTCATCCGGATCGGATGAATTTTGCCTCCTCAAAAGGGTCGGAGGACAAATCTGGGGATCGGTTTATATGGGGTATATATTAATTATGGACCGATTTCGACCAATTTTTGCATGGATATTTGAGGCCTTATATTAAAACCACGTACCAAATTTGAACTGAATCAGATGAATTTTGGTCTTCCAAGAGGCTCTGGAGGTCAAATCTTGTGATCGGTTTATATGGCGCTGATAAGGTATCAAATTTGGTCAAGGGATAAACGCGGTGTAAATCGGTGAAATCGTTTTATTTTTAAAAATCAAAATTTAAATTTCTTTTTCAAAAGGTTCACAATTTAAGTATGAAATTCAGGAAAAATATTCAGTTAGGCTTTCGCTTTTTCCAAATCCGAATTGGCCGGGCCTCACGCCCACCTGGTCCACCTTCTTCGCCGCAGGAAGGCCAGTTTGCCTTGAACTGCTGCTCGTCCTAAGCAGTTTTTTTTTTTGGTCTTCTTTATGGTTCCGCTTGACATACCGAGTACTTTCTTCCAACTTTGGGCGGAAGCTCTGGATCGCGCGCGCACCACATCGCGGGAAGGCCCGCTGTTGGGAGGGTTCTTGTCCTTGGGAAAACCACCTGCACGTTTGCGGCGAGTCCGTACCACTCCATGGCCTTTTTACGTAATGGCAAATGCCAAATCGGCCAAACAGTACGGAACAACCGTGTTTCTTCAGGAAGCAGCAGACGTTTATTCAAAACACTCTTTCACGTAAATCTTGGTTGACAGTTCCGGAAGCTATGAAAATTGCTGCTTTTCAAAGCCACATTCATCTGCTTGCCAAACCAGATATTCTTTGCGACTTTGACAGTTTTATGCTGTGAAAATATCTGCTACCTTCCCCTCTCTTGCCGTATAAAACTTCCTGTCCCGGAAGCTGCTCTGTAGTCGGCTTTGACGTAGGTTTCGTCGTCCATTACCACGCAGTCAAACTTCGTCAGCATCATGCTCGTGTACGCCTCGTGATCGCTCTTTGGCCGTCGTATTTTGTTTATCATCGCGGGTTTGGAGTTACTACCTTCTTTAGTCGATAGTCCGGGCTCGTTTTTGGCTCGATGACGATGAAGGTTGTAACGATACACCCAGCTTATTTGCTGGCATTCGGAGAGAGAGATTGTAGGGTTCGCTTGAAACTACCGGCAAACTCTCATTTGTCTCCAGCGGCTTCCGGGTTTTCGATTCTCCCCGATCCAACCGCTGTCGTACAAAGTTGTCCGAAACACTAATTACAAACCGATTTGGCAATTTTAGCGATTTGCCAGCTTGTTGCGTGCGAGTAGCCGGAATTTGTCGCGATGCGCGAGGCAAAATTGATACGCTGCTCTTCTTGTTGCGACGGCATTTTGAAACTGTAGAGTGAATTCCAAAGTCAAAATAGGAAGCCAACTATGCTACACACACAACATCAAATGAGGGGTGTACAGGTTTTTTAAACGCAAAATTGAAAGAAATACGTCCATTTATTATTGACCCAAATTTTGACCGTATCACACTTTATTAATTATGGACCGATGGTTGACCAATTATTTTGCATGGTCATTAGTGAGACCATATGACTATACCCATGACCAAATTTCAGCGGATCGGATTGAAATTTGCTTCTCTTAGAGGGGCTCCCAAGCCAAATTCTGGGCGACTCGGTTTATATGGGGGCTTATATATATACATGGACCGATGTGGACCAAATTTTGCATTGTTTAGAGACATTATGGCTAACACCATTGTACCAAATATTCAGCCGGATCGGCATAAAATTTGCTTATCTTAGAGATTCGCAAGCAAATTTTGGGGGCCGTTCATAATGGGACCCCAAATGGACCATTCGTCCACGTTTATAAAAGTGACCGATATGGCCCATTTGCAATTCCAATCCGACCTAATCAATAACAACCTACTTGCTACAAGTTTCAAGTCGATTAGCTTGTTTCGTTCGGAAGTTAAGCTGTGATTTCAACAGACGGACGGACATGCGCAGTTCGACTCAGAATTTCACCAGACCCAGAATAATAGTATTACTTTATTGGGTCTTAGAGCCAATATTATCGATGTTTACAAACGGGAATGACAAAGTTAATATACTACCCATCCTATGGTGAAGGCTATAACAACGTGGGGACAAAACCCCAAAATGCCGCATGGCCCTATATACGAACGACAGTGGTTAGACCTCTAACGGAGGCCACCGTAGTGTAATAGTTAGCAATCTCCACAGATCGCGAACAAAGGAATCATGGGTTCAATCCCAGCCTGGCCTGGAGGTTTTCAGCGGTGCATTTATTCCCATCCAGTATTCAGCGGTGATTATTCCCTGGCACTACGGTTGACAGCATTTAAGAGATGCTTTAAATCTCTTAATGGTGTCATCTGTTAATATGAACGCCGTTCGGGCTTTGCTATAAGAAAGAGGTCCCCTGTCATTCAACTAACTTCCCCAACAAAAAGCGTCGCCAAAAAAGTAGTGAAAATGTTCTTTTTGGATCCGGAAGTGGTGTAAAATTGCCGCAGAAGCAATGAATTTAACATGGGCTTGTCATAGGACGTACGTCCACCATTTCAACAGCTGGTGCACTGAATTTGAATCACTTCTTGATACGAATTCAGGGTTTTGGATGTGAAATTAAACATTTTAATTTCACATCCAAGTGCTGTGGGCCCTAGCACTTTAGCAGTCTTCCAGTTTAGATAGAATTCAGTGAACACCGTATTTGTGTATCTCAAACGCATTCTGTAAGACATGAACATATTTCCTTACAGTCATGTTGCATCTATTGCCTTTAGATAATCGGTTTCAAAACAGTCAGCTGCAACAACGGCTGTACGGCCGCGCGAGGTTGGAACAAAACCCGTGGACACAATTCGGTTCTCAAAATATGCCAACCGCAGTGGCTTACACTCTGATGAAACTCCTTTTCGCCGAAAGAAATTGTAAACAATAACTCTCAGCAGACAACCATGGAGCACATAGACCCCGGGGAATATAATTGAAATAGATTTCTATAACCATGACTCCAAATTGGATGGACAAGTGGGTTTTGTAGCATACTCAAAAGACCTGGTCCTTAAAATCACGAAACGGTTATCAAATCAGGCTGAAATATTAGCAATAAAAGATGTGCCAAATTCGCTGGAAAGTAATCTCCCAACAAATGTTGGGATAAATATATACTCAGACAGTCAATCTGCAATTAACTCCTTGAACTCTGTGCTCCGTAACCCGAAAACATTCATAGACTGCCGCAAATCTCTCAACGAGATGGCTGAGCAGTACAATATTCGCCTAATATGGGCCACAGAGAACTGCAAAGCGGATAAATTGGCAAGGCTAGAAACCACCGTACATATTCCAAGGGAACTAGAATCCGTTGGTATACCTCCAAGGATAACTACAAACTCATACTGATCACCGCAATCCCAGGGTGCAACCATACCATGTGTTAACATCGAATGACAAATACGTTAAATGCGCTTTTATTTCAAATCGTAAAGGCGGAAAAACGTATAAACAAAACACAACAAACGTAACGAATTGCTGATATACATTCTGTGTGCACAAACCTATGAGTCGTAGTCATCATCATCACCATCATCCTTGTCGTCAATAAAAATACCCACAATACAAAAATTTCCCTTCCGAAAAAAAACAACATTCGCGAAATTCACGGAGACTTAAACTCGCAGATGATATAAAAACAAATGACAAACAACTTCAATGGATGAATGGAAAATATCCAAATGGAGTGGGTGGGCTTACGGGGTAAGGATACAAGGACAATGACTATAGAGAGATGGGATGTTGTATGTTAACTACGAATAGAACAAAAACAGGAAAAGAGGAAAGAGAAAAGGATATACCACCCAAAAAACACAAAAAACCATCCACAGTCAACCAACCTCCTCCTGGTTATCTCGCGTTAAAAGCGCAAACTGCCGTCTCTTCCTTCTATAAAAACTACACAATGAACACAATTTTTCTTTCGCTTTATTGTACAGCTCTAATTTTAAGCACTATACACACATCTTCATGACTTAACCTCACAGAAAAAAAAAATACCTTCAAGTATCAGTCAACCCCACCTTAGGCTAACAACGTTCCTTGCACACTTCATTTCTCATGTTTCCCCCGCATCATACCCCGCCTGTAGTTACCACTTTTACACACACCAACCTTTTACCGAACATACGCGCCTTCCATCAAATTTTGGAGCGCAGCCAAATAACTGATAACCCAGCTTATCTTTTTTTCGCTTAGGTTCAGGTTCTTCTCTCCTCGCTTTCTCCAATCCCTATGTGCTCTCTTTCACTCCTTGAAAGCAATGCATTTCTCATCATTTCCGCTCGACACATAGCGACTCCAACCCACCTACCGCCCGAGCCCTCATACGCCCGCCTTTTCTCCATCCCATCGGCGCATGTCCACACCGAAGCGCATACCCAGACGTCCTACTTCATATTAATTCCCTCGCACCTAGCAAGGTCCTTCTTCATGAATTCGGAGACTGCAACGTTGTGGCAATAACATACGACGTATGAATTCTACCAAACCAGCTACTGTTGAACGCCAGACCCGTCGTACCAACATACTTGACATGACTCCGCCTCACGATTCAGCTCTCTCCTTGAGCACGCACCATCTATTGACACACATTTGGCTCGCACCGCAGTCCTCCTCATTCTCTGTCTCTGGTTATATCCCTACAAAAATCATGCTCGCCTTCGGCATGGCTATGCCGACCGCCCCGCGCCCACTCCGGTCAGTCGATAAGCTGGGCTCTATGGCATTGTTCAACCTGAACATATCCCACACTTATCTGAAACCAAAAACCGGGTCCAGTCAGGTTGAAGAGAAGCCCGCAATGCTTTCTCGCTCCACTCACCCCTCACTCACCTCTCCATCGCATCGACACAAAATTCAACCCTCTTTCGCCACTCAAGAAGTATCATACGCGTCTCGCCGCACGCGCGCCCCTACTTCATCAACATACTTTATCCGGCTGCCACGATCGGCCTCTTCCCTCTTGCCCTTAACCGCAGCTCGCTCAACAGCAATCGCATCCAAATCAAACGCGCGGAGTCGTCTGTGTTCACCCTGCTTGCTAGCTCCTCATACCCACACTGCACAGCCATTCAGATGCATACGGTCAACTTCCCCGTCTCTCACGTTCAGCATATTTCCACAATTTTCCATCCCTCATGCGCATACTTCCAGAATAGCCTGCCATCTTATCGTCCGGCTAAACCAACAGAATCCGCTTAAAGCGAAGGCGAACCAGCTAGGGTCAAAGCAATCATTCATAATTGTCCCCTACCTATCCCGCACCCCTCCCTCTGCGTCACACAATCGCCCTTGGCACTGACCAGCATCTGGCGCTTTTCTACCTTCGACATCTGTCACGCACTCACTCTACCTCTGCTTCTACACCTAGGCCTAGCCACCGCTCTTCCAGCCACACAAACGTAAGAATCACCGCCTATCCGACTCACCAACACAACTTCGCACAGATCTCTGTAAACTTGTCCTTCCACAACACCTAAACCTGCTGCTGACTACCCCAGCCGCCACCTCTTCCACCTGCCGATTCCCTCATCTTCGCACACTCGCTCTGAACATCATCCTCTCAAATCACATTCATCTTCTGCCTTCACCCTGACCACTACCTCCGACGCACGACTATCTGAATCCGTCCGACTAACATTCTTGCACATACCATTGTACTTCTCCTGCTGTCTACCATCTCCTAACACACTTCAGTAGGCTGTTCGGGAGCCATACTTTCTCTCAGTTTAAATAATCCGCACAAACTACCACAAACTCAACGCCAACCAAACCACAAAATTCTATCACAATGAGCTGGAAACCATCACACAAAGTTGCAACCATCACCTCTCTGAGACGTACTGCGACTCGCCAAACTCAAAGCAGTACTCGAATACCACTGACACAACATTACACCGACACTCGCAGTTCCTGGACACGACCGAGAAAACAACAGCAGATCCAGAGTGCTTTGCACAAACTCTCCGACGCAGACCGGCGAGACGCAGCAAAACCATTTCTCTTACGAAACGGCATCACGATCCTCATCTCACCCAAACAACCACGCAGGCACGCGACAATGTCCACACTTGAGGACGTCCTCACCTATTCGTCCTTTAACCGGGTCTTAGAACTCCAAACGAGACCCTGACATCTAGCTTCTTCTGCTACACTCGCATCCTCACTGAGCCAACTCGCCGTACCGCTCCTCTGACACTCGGATGCAGATGCCTCTTCATCTTGCTGCTTCTGACAAATCGCCAGAGACCAATCAAGCTCCTGGCTTTAAGTTACCTATCAGTCTTTGTGCCTTCACACTTCTCCCTTCTCTTGAGAACTACACACCTCTACTTGCTTTAACAATATTATCAACTTTACCAACTCTTCTTTCTCTGCGATGAAGTAGAGAAAACACACGAATTCTTTATTGTTATTTTTTCCTTAGGGTCAGATGAAAAGTGCATTCAATCCATCGATTGATTCAACAATTCGTCATAGAATGACAACAGCGGAATTTGTCAACAACAACAACGTCATATGGGGGATAGATGTGGATAAATGAATGCATGACATGTATTCAGGTTAGAGTATAGGGAAAAAGGGGTTAACTCAATAAGTAAGGGATATGTAAACTTGGTGTATGTCGTCAGTAGCATCATCATCATTCATACATTTTTCCCTATTATTTTAGCATTTGACTAACAGCAATTCGTTCCAAGCCTTTACTATAGCCCACTTCGAATAAACTTAAACCAACGA
>PGFW01023870.1:15930-27427 GCA_003123925.1 Haematobia irritans
GCCTCATTTCTTATTGTACAGTGGGTTTTGTCGACACAACAAATCACAGTTCTGATAGGCTTGTATTTATCCATCGATTATGACAATCTTCTGCGTTCATTGATATTGCCAAAAAAATATAAATCTACTAATGCCATGCCTTCAGGAATTAATAGATAGACTGCAGTTAGATTTTAAAAAATGGAGATATTATACCGCCCTTGAATCTTTATTTCATATTACGTGACTTTTTATCTCTAAATTCCCAAAAAGAGACTACAGTACAAAAATACATAATTCAAGATCCACACACAAAAAAATTTCACGAAAAATTTTCCAATTAAAATTTTAATTGAGTTTTAAAAAATATTCAATTAAAATTTAATTATTCAAAAATTTTTTAATTAAACAAAAATCAATCACAAAATAATAGTACAATCATTTTTTAATTGGTCAATTAATTTTTTAATTGACCTTCAATTTATTTTTTAAATTGATACTATCATTTCTGTGATTGAAGACATTTCAATTAAAAATTAATTGGATCAATTAATTTCGTGATTGAATCAGAAAAAAAATTTTTGTGTGCAATTTCTCTGTCCCCACCGGTAGAGTGAGTTATGTTACTTAAATCAATGTCTTGTTTGTTTTATTCTTTTTACAGCCCCTACATGAAGACTTTCCCTCCTTAATATTGGATGTTGTAAACGTTTTGGATGCTGAGACCTCACTGATGACCGATGGCATACAAGAGGAGCGTCTGATGTTCTGCAATTACTTAAAGATCTGGAAAAGGTTATACCTGATAAACTTATAAAAGAGAGACTGGAAATTGACACTCTACAAGAAGTTGGTATAGTTAAGAATAAAGTTTTCTACACGAAATTCATAAAAATCAAAACAAAATTATAGTAAGTAAATTTATTATTAAAAACAAAATAATGTTATCAACTATGTATAAGTTTTGCATGCATTTGTTTTTGTATAATCATACATAGATCTTAGTATTTTTTTGTATAATTTAATAACAATTCGATTACCCAGAATATGAATATTTTTGAGCTAAAGTTTTAGGTCAATCAATTTTTTTTTAATGGAAATCAATGATATGAACATCAAAATACTTAAAACTTAAGTGGAATAATTAAACATTTTTAAATATTCATGCATAAATTGAGTATAATCCTTTCGAGTCTTCAATGTCATATGACCTAGCCAGTGTTTGAAGCCTGTTATAAGGAAAATACATTTTATTTTTATTAAGAAAATAACCAAGACTATAAGCAATTAAGCGACTGTTACAAAAATATAAATATATAATATATATAAAAATATTCTGTTTACATATGTTATGATTTTAAAAATTTCTGTCGATTATTCATCAAGTAGCCTAAAGTATATATAAACGTAATAAATCTTTTAAAAATCGTAGCCAAAGGGTTAATACATGAACCATTACCATTTTATATAATTTATTTTTTACAATTTTATAAATTCATTATACTAACGAATATATCTGTGTTTTCTAATCTTCTTTTAGTTACAAACAACGACGTTTTAATCTATTCCGTGAAGAGAGTGAAGGTTATGCCAAACTTATAACGGAATTAAATCAAGAATTTGAGGAAGATGTTACTTCTGATAGCATTATGGACATTATAAAGTCTTTAATAGGTAAACATATTTTTAAATGTGTTTTTATTTTTATATTGATGAATTTGAATACTTTGCAGGATGTTTTAATTTGGATCCCAATCGAGTTTTGGATATAATCTTGGAATCATTTGAATCAAGACCAGAACGTTGGCAATTGTTTATACCATTGCTAAGGGCTTATATGCCAAATGGTTCTATAATCTGCGAAGTATTGGGTTATAAATTTCGTTATTTTGCTGATACAAAAACGCCGCGATCATTATTTCATGTATGCTCACTGTTATTGAAATATGGTGTAATCGATTTGAATGATATTTACGTATGGGTAAATATGAAAGAAACAAATTATTAATGTCGAATTCGTTTCTGCATTTTGTTAAATATTGTCCGTCAAACCGAATTCCTGGAAGCAACACTAGTCTAGCTCTACCTCTTAAAAACAAAAAACAAAAACCTTTTTTCGATAGAGATTTAAAATTTTATGTCGAAAGTAAAAGGTTTCCGAAAGTAACCGGTAAAAGTAAAAGGTTTCCGAAAGTAACCGGAGAACCGGTTATTCGGTCTAAAATATAAGTAAAAACATACTTAAAAAGGTAAAGGTATCACCTTTCAAATGAGGTGTGACCCGAGTTTATCAGACTATTTTTTTGTGTAGTTTTGACCCGATTTTTTACAAAACCGGTGTTAAATCAAAAAGTGTTCAATGTAAAGGTACTAACCCGTAAATTGTAGCCAACATTTCCATCTGTTGGTGAAAGTTTAATTGAGCAGATATCTCTGCGAGAACCGGAGGCATGAACTGATGAATTTAATATTATCAATGAAAAGTAGTATTATTTTTTGTTTACAAGTGTTTTTTTTCGGGTAGAATAAAAAAGACCCGGATTTAAACCGGAAACCGGTTGTAACGAACCGATTATTTAAAAACAAGACTTTAAAACTTTTGGAAAAAAATTTTAAATTATTTTTAAAACGTATATGGATATAAATCGGTTAATATCTCCATTCCTAAGAAGAATTTCGATTTAACAAGCGCAGCGGCTAAAATTGTTACGAAAAATATCGTCATAGACTTGAACCGAAAAATAATCTACAAAACTTTGGAGAAAATTCTTACCAAAAAAAAACACCCAACAAAAATCTTATTCTGAAAAAGATCTAGAAAATTTTTGTCAAAATTTTCTTTCTATAGAAAATTTTTGTCAAAATTTTATTTTTGCTATAGAAAATTTGTCAAAATTTATATTTCTATAGAAAATTTTGTTAAAATTTTTTCCTATAGAAAATTTTGTCAAAATTTTATTTCTATAGAAATTTTGTTCAAAATTATTCATATTTGTACATTTATTTCTATAGAAAATTTGTAAATATAACTTAGTTTGTTAAAATTTTATTTCTATAGAAAATTTAGTCAAAATTTTTTTTCTATATAAAAATTATTCGTCAAAATTTTATTTCTATAGAATGTGAATTATTTTGTATAGATTACAAAGTTTTTTATAAGTTTGTTGGAAATTTTATTTCTATAGCAAAATTTACAAAATATTTATTTATATATGAACATTTTGTCCAAACTTATTTCTATATAAAATTTTGTCAAAAATTTTATTTCTATAGCGAATTTAACCACAATTTTAATTTCTAATAGAAACATTTTTCGCAAATTTTTTCTATATACAATTTTGATCAAAACTTTCAATTTCTACTAAAAATTTAGCCAAAATTATATTTCTATAGAAAAATTTTGTCAAATTTTATTTTCTATAGAAACTTTTTGTCAAAAATTTTATTTCTGTAGAATAATCTTTGTCAAAATTTTATTTCTATAGAAAATTTTTGCAAAATTTTATTTCTAATAGAAAATTTTGTAAAAAATTTTATTTTCTATAAAAAATTTTGTCAAAATTTTAATTTCTATAGAAAAATTTTTGTTCAAACATTTTCTATTCTTTATTAGAAAAATTGTCAACATTTTATTTCTATATGAAAACTTCTTGCTCAAAAATATCATTTCTATAAAAATTTTGTTAAAATTTATTTCTATAGAAAATTTAGTTCAAATTTTATTCTATAGAAATTTTGTCAAAATTTATTTCTACTAGAAAATTTTGTGTTAAATTTTATTTCTATACGAAATTTCACAATCAAAAGTTTTTTTTACTTACAATCATTTGTCCAACACTGTTTATTTCTATCATCGACCACACTTCTTATCAACAAATTCTATTTCTTATAGAAAACTTTCAGCATAATCATATTTCTATAGAAAATTTCTCAACACATTCTCTTCACCTCTTATAAATTTACCCAAAAATTTATATTTATTAAGAAGATGTCAAATTTTTATTTGTCAATATTTTTTCTATTAGCGAATATTACCAAATTTTTATTTTATAGATTTTCCAAATTTATTATATATACAATTTTGTCAAAATTCATTTCTAAATAATTTAGCAAAATTATTTGCTCAAGAATATTTATTTATTCTATAAGAAACTTTCAAAATTATTCGTAGAAAAGTCAAATTTATGAGCTAAATTTAACTTTATTTGCTAATAGAAAATTTATCGTAAAATTTTTATTTTCTATAGAAAAATTTTAGTCAAAATTTATCTTCTATAGAGAAATTGTTCGTCAAAATTTTCTTTTTATAGAAATTTGTCAAACATTTTATTTCTACTAGAACAACTTTTGTCAAATATTATTTCCTATAGAAAATTTTGTTAAAATTTATATTTCTATAGAAAACTGTTAGTCAAAATTTCTATTCTACAGAATAAAATTTTGCCAAAAATTCTATTTGATATAGAATTTTGGTCTCAAACAACTTTTATTCTAAATAGAAAATATAGTCAAAAATTTATTTCTAATAGGGAAAGTTTGTCAAAATTTATTTCTTATAGAAAACTTTAAACAGAAAGGACTCATTACATGTCAAAAATTTCATTTCCATTAGAAAAATGTCAAAAATTTCTATTAGAAAATATTGTCAAAAAAAAAGGAAAAAGTTTGTGACATTTACCTCTTAGTTGAGTGAAATTTTTTTAGCTTATTTCTCGATTATATTCGAATTTAATATCAGATTGGACCTATTCTTCCATCATGTCAATGGTCCAGAACCTGTTTTATAATATACCTGATATACCATTTTATGACTCTATCAAAAACAAACAAATATTGAATTATACTTTATAACCGAATAACCACTTATCCTGTTACTTCCGCCAGGAAACAAGTTGTTATTGCAATCTGATCTTAAGAGTTCTACCATCTATGAAGATGTAGAAAAATCCGAGGTATTGCTTAAGTAGAGTTTAGCCCATTCCTGCCTGTAAAAACTAACTAGTCCAAAGTGAGTTAACGCGAACCCCAGTGTCTTTATAAAGTATTTTTTTATATTGAATTCGCAATCTAATCGAATTTATCTTTTTAATCTTTAATTATTCGAAAGCTGGCAGCGTTTTATTATCTTTTATACCATATGGGAAAAATTTGTGCATTGGATATCAAAAAATGTAAGTGATAATTGAAACTTCCGAAATAGGCCATTCTTATTAGCTGTAATATTAAAAGCCTCAAGGCAATTTGGGTAACAAATCAAAAAATCTATTGGACTAGTCAAAAATTTACTGCGGCTGAGCCGTGAAGAAAAAGAGCTGCTGCGGTTTATTAAAAATGTCTGCATAGACATTTTATGTGCGGCAAACGAGCATGAATTTAAAGTAAGCATGTATCTTTTATCAGGTCTTCGCGAATTAAAATCACTCTGACATACGTGGCCAATATCCTCCCATTCCTCACGAAAAGACAAAGGGCAATGATGGTGGTCGTTGCTTATGTTTGGGCCGCGTGTGAGAAATAGACTGGCCTTTTGCGGAAGTCCTTGTTGGTGGTTGCTGGCATGAAATAGTGGCCTATGGTTCGAGACATCCTGGCAGACCAATAGCAAAGCCCATCTTTATGTGGGTGATTTTGCAAGTTGTCGCCAATATTTATGTGGCGTGTCTGGCTTTTGACTTTCTTAGCAAATGAGTAAAGTACTCCCTAGATAGGAGAAACTACGAAGTATCCTTACCAACAATTTACTCAACAATCATACACTATCATGAATTAATTTTTAAATACATACATACATACATTATTTGGGCTTCATTTCCGAATGTCGGCCTTGTTTCTTTTCTTTCCGTTTACATGGTTGCGGAACTTCCAGTTGGTCCTTCTTCAAGAGTTGTTCGGCTTTTGTTGTTTTGAGGGGAGGCGATGGTGTTTTTATATTTTTCGGGTTATTTTATGGGTTTAACCCTCTTCCAGGTTTTCTTTTTGCTTGGTCCATCTTCCTTTTAGCGCACACGATCGTAGTTGCTGACATATCAAACCGTTATAAATTCTAAAGATTGCAGTGCCTAAGCCACAAAAAAAAAACAAGAGATAAACGGTAAAGCTACAAGCAAACGTTAAATGTGACCTCGAATTCAATCAGGGGAAGGATGAATGCATGTAGTCAAAACTGTTCAGGTCATCCATAGGGCCCACCACCACTTGTGGGTTGGGGGGCTTTCAAATGTGGCAATATGGCAGGGTCAGCATGCAAGGACCACCTTTTTGGCATAAATCTGCCTGATGTTACGCTCGTTAAAAAATCGCCTACTGAATCGAACAATCTTGTTACTGGATTAGTATTGGCAAATCAGAATTTTAAATTTTTTTTTGTGAATTGGTTGAGCTAATGAGACAGTGTTTGGCCTAAATATAGGTATCTCTCTTGCATGCTATGAGCTGTGCTTAGCATGCTTATATAAATTACCAAAGGCCATTAAATAAATTGCAAGAAAAATGTTTTGTACTAAATATTGTCTAAACAAAAACATGATTCCATAGCAAAGACTTTGACATATCCTACTATCTGAAATTTTAAACAGTGTCATATCGCTTTGAGAATAGATAAGGCACAATAAAATAGTCAATCTTATTTGACCATGGCTGCTTTTTGGAAACTTATTAAAGTATGAAGATTTAGACATATTTTTGAGTTATTAATGAATATACTCACATCAAAAAAAAATATATTCCAGATTATTTCTGTAGTATGGAATAAGATATACTCTCAGCAAAAACAGCCTTTTCAATGAGGGAGAGTCTTCGTGTTCTTAAATCAATCCAAAGAGTGTTTTTCACAGTCCAAAGGTTAGCTAAAAATGTTCGCAATATTCTAAATCACCATATATTTTGTGCCAAAATTTATTAGGGAATAGGGGGTAATAATAGTTCGAGTGGGAGTGGTGAGGTCGGAGGTGGCGGGCGGAGCCACGTGGGGTGGCAAGTGGTTTAGCATGCCCGCCTTGCATACAAAGGTCGTGGTACGATTCTGCTTCGACCGAACACCAAAAAATTTCAGCGGTGGATTATCCCACCTCAGTAATGCTGGTGACATTTCTGAGGGTTTCAACACTTCTCTAAGTGGTTTCACTGCAATGTGGACGCCGTTCGGACTCGGCTATAAAAAGGAGGTCCCTTGTCATTGAGCTTAACATGGAATCGGGCAGCACTCAGTGATAAGAGAGAAGTTCACCAATGTGGTATCACAATGGACTGAATATTCTAAGTGAGCCTGATTACACTCGGGCTGCCACCTTACCTATCCACTACTACCTAGAAGCATCACCTAACCTTACTGCTGCGAATTGTTTACATCTATCTCAACGAGAGCAGAACTTTGAAAGAACTCTTTGTCGCGAGAATCTATCTGAGTTGGGTGGGAGATTTGTTTATTTAGTTTTTGTGCGACTTTAAACTCGGTCCGCCCGGGGTACGTCCGGGAGCTAGACTTCTCGCGAGTTGTCTCAGGTGATCGCAATGCCTTTATTTAGGAAATGCTATGACCGCGGCGCTTCATGGCTATAAGGGCCCGAACCGTCGACGACCTTGGCAGTTTCCGTATGTCGCGTCATATGAATCTGCGAGATGGTATAGCAGGAGCAGTGAGGGGCTTCGTCTACTACACTCATTATGATCCCCAGTTCAGCAAATAAGACGACGTAAGTTTCACTTGCGATGAGAAAAAGGTTTGTTCAACATATTTGCATACTTTTAGGCGTATATAAATCTGATCTAAGAGAAACAATGGTAAGCGAAAGTCTAAAGATCAGACCGGGCGAATATATTATAGCTCTGCACCACTTTGCTAGATCTAAAATTGTTCGATAACCATATCACATGCCGTCATATGTGTTCGAAGGACTTCTAGCAATCTATAGACTCCAAAATTACACAGCTCGCTAATAGCAGCTAGGTGGAAGCACAAGTGTTAGTCAAAAAATATGGGAAACATTTAAATCTGAAGCAATTTTAAGGAAACTCTCGGCAAAAGTTATTTATGATATTATCGGCTCGATATCACTACTCGAGTATGGTTTAGAGAGTATAGCAAATTAAAGCTAGCGTCATTTTTACAACTTTTCGAGCTACGAGTGCAGTGGCGTTTTAGCAAGACGGAATGGTTGGTATTTATGACCATTTTTGGTCAGGAAATGAGACACAAAATCATCAGATATCGGGAGTCACATTAGTATCTACATCTGACCGATGTTCTAACCCCGCCAAATTGGCACGCATACCATATACGGACAGTGCCCCTGTATCAATATCTAGCGTACTGCCATGTGCGCCGACCAGCATTTTCAAACTAGAATCGGAGGCACAAGAATTGGCCGTCTGTGGCCCCATATGAGTGTCAAATCGCGCGAAAGAGCTATAGTATGGGAGCTATAGCGTCTAAATCCGCAGTGCCGTCGAAACCGATCCATCAAAACTCAAATTTGGCACGCATTGAGTCTACACCTAGATGCTAATGTCTACGCTCCGAGCGAGGTGCCTTGGCTCTGTGCAATATTTCAAATTACATATCGGAGTTGAAGAAAATCTGCGCCGGCCCGAGCTCGTCGGTCTGTGGTCATATGCGTGTAAATCGGTCGTGCGGAAAGCTGATATATGGCGAGATGAATACCTTCGTAAAGTGGAGCCCGATTTCCATCTAGCTAAAATTTAGCGACCGCGTTGATCTATCGTCATGCTCGGTCACTGACTCATTGTAGGCCTCGTGGCGCTAGCCTGCGGGGGGGGGGGCGGGGCAAAATTTTCAACGCGCCGAATTGGGTAAATAGCTCTGGGCTTCTGGGAGCTCCCCGCGGCCGTCGCATTAGTGGCCCATCAGTCGGGGGCGAAATGAGCGAATAGATATCATATTGAGGAGCTATACCAATCTAAATATCTCAACACGGAGCCGATTTCAGGTACGAAATTCTCGGCACACTTGGCTATAGTACTAATTGTCCTCTTCGCATTGTGCAAAAAATTTTAAGGCAAATTAGGGTAAAACTCTGGCTTCTGGGCCATATAAGCCATATCGGCGAGGATGAATAGGGTATTATGGGGAGCTATATCTAAATCTGAACCGATCGCCAAAATCAAAATAGGGTTTCTATGTCTGCAGCCACCCATTCAGCATAAGCACAGCGCGAACACCAACGCCGAAGCAACATACTTGAATAGGTCTCAACGAGCCCGCCAATTTGAAGTCGATTGGAACCTATTTGAAGACTCTGCGCACCCCCCGCTTTACACTTCAGCAAGAATGTGGTGTCACGGCGGAAACGGCTATGGGGCTATACGTTGGATCAGAGGCCCAGCGCCTGACACTTTTGCGCGAAAGAACGCATGTGTCCCTATCTTTCGCTCCTTCTGGGTGTTGTGCAAACATATGGCACTAACTGGGGTATAATACCCCTGTTCCACGTGTGGCAGCCAAGGGAATAAAAATTAGCGGCGGCACAAACATTAAGGTGTATTGAAAAAGGTGATCAGCGGAAAATGGGCGCGGAGTGGGGGGGGGGGGTAATAGGGTTTTACCACGGGTAAACGGCGGGGGGGGGGTTTGGGTTTGGGTTATTTAGGTTCGTAGTGGTAGGTCACAATAGGGGTAGGTGCGGTTTGCGGTTTAAAATAGTAATTGTTTGTAATTAAAACGGGGGTACCGAAGGTGCAGAAAGATTCGCAGTAGTTTGATGTACTTCTGGGCGAACTACAAAAAAAGAATCTACTTCTCCGATTCCTTTCGAAAAAATCCATTTTTGTTTTAATTTTTATATCGAATATATTTTTAAGTGTTTTTATATAAATTTATTTATTTTCGAAAAGAGATTTATATTGTTAATGGCAAATAAATTTCATATTACCTCTGTTGTGGGAGAGTGTAATACGTCGTTATACAACCGCCTCTAGCATTCAGAGCATGGTCCGAATAGCAATTTTTTAAGGATTTCTAACTGTCAGAATAATTGTAAAGTTATGGAAGCTATGTAAGTTGAACGTATTTTAGATTTTTTTTATAATAAGGATTTTTGAAATTTTTATCAAGAAGCAAGTTTTGGGCAGGCTTAAACGTTTGAGATGGCAAACGCGTCTTTTCTGAAAACGTGGAAAATTGTTGTGTAAAAATAAGATTCTACGTACAAGCTGTGTGGACACCAACAGGCGTTTGAATTATAAATAATTAATAACTCCTTCTTTTAAATACGGCTATGTGAAATCAGCTGGCAGTAGTGTAGCGGACTTACTATTTACAACTTGTTTATAAGGAAGAGGGCATTCGCGCAATAAAGTAAAGACCATGAAATAGTTCTATGAAAAAACGGTATGCTTGTAGCAAAAATACTTATATTGCAGCAAAAACTAAAATATTTTACGAAGGTTTACATTTTTAATTAAGGGCAAATTTTTTATAATGAAAGAGGCATTCGGATAATACAAGAAAAGTAAATCAGTATGAAATACAACGGTTCTAAAAAGCAAGTGTAGCTGTCAGCAAATATCTTCATATTGATCAAAACTAGGTATTTTCAGAAAGGTTTACGGGACGTTTGTGACCGTATGGTAAAATACGTCGTAAATGTATGTCAAATACTTTACGTTTACGACAGACCATCGTCCCTGCTCAGAGCATTGTTATTATTATTATTCATTGATAATTTTTTTACAGGGAAATTCTGCTTTATTTTGAAATTATATCAATAGCAAATGGTTTTAAAAGGGACATTTCTTGAGAGGTCCGGTTTTCTTGTATTGTGTATGATTGGCAATGAGCCTGCTAATGGCTTCGTGTCGCGGGATATGATATGCCCGTGCAACCAGCAAGTCTTTAGAGTTTTTGAAGCAACTATTGCCCGCTACTCTCCGTCAATTATTTCTGCCAGTCTGTCAGGGCTCGAAAGATCGATTTGGCCCTGTTTGAGACACCTCTTGAATATTTAAGGACCATACTTTTCGTTGGTGCATCCCAGAAATTTTCAAGCGGGCGAGGACTCATAGACTTTTATTGGTTGTGTCGCTGTTTGGTCGCCCGGTATTTTGTTCAAAGATTTAAAAGGAATTCTTTTTAATTTTGCTCTATTAGTTCAGCTTGACAAGAGGTCGCGATTAGGAAATTATTTTAATTTCTATACTTTTTGTGGAGATTCTTTTGCCGCTTTGGTTTGTAAATCTCTGGTCTCTCTTCTATCACATTTTTTGCGTTGGTGTATTAGTGCCTGCTGGTCATCCATAGCTCATGGCCGGAGCGTGATTATCCCGAAAAGGGGGGGATGTGGGAGGTTGTATGGCATCGTGCGTCGTACTGAGTTTTTAGACGTTGGCCATCTTTAAAAAGTATTTTTAATTAACCTTTTAACTCTGGTCAATACAGTTAACTAGTCGTTAGAAGTCTTCTATTGCTTCCATATTCCGCTCCTCCTCCTGCCTCCTGGCAAGTGGTTGGCAGTCAGCAGCAGCAGGAGTAAGAAAGGATCCAGGGTCTGCATTGTCCAATATT
>PGFW01023882.1:111453-121559 GCA_003123925.1 Haematobia irritans
AATGTCGGTTTAAGCTCAATTTCCGCAGGAACGGGCCTTTTCAACTTTCACCACAACAAGGCTATTTGAGTCTTGTCGGCAAGTTTTCGTCAAAGCCGGAGCCATTTGGACATTTCTGTCTTGAAAAATCCTTGCTGGCACGATTGCTGGTCAATGTTGTCGAAGAGCTTGCGTTGCCAATAGTTCTGTTGGTCAACTACCTTCGTAAACTGGAGAGCGAATACTTCGCGGCGCCCTTCTAGTGGCGGTGTGCATCGTGTACATTTCTCGACCACGACTCTATGGTGTTATTAATGCAAAGCGTGGCGCGTGAGGTTTGTGATGCCGAAAAGCTCCTGTGACAGCGAATTCTGCTTGCTTGAGCAATTCATGCACGTTGAGCACCCTGCAACTAGAGATCGTGCCGTATCATCATACCTTGTCTGGACATCTTGCCAACTCTAATCGGACATTGCTTGTATATCTCATTGAACATTTGGTGAATCTTTTGATGGAGGCTTAGTCTCGCATGTCTGAAGAATCTCTTTGGTGGTGGCCTGTATTGAGCGGTGAAGCGAGATGTTACTTGCTGCACATTGACAGCAATGACGGGTCTCGCGGAACTTTGAATGAGTTCTGAAGTATCATTCTTTAATATTTTTCTCGAACTCCACGCTTCCTTTTGTTCGTAAATTATGTGTGCTTAGAGACTGGAATTTACTTGACTGCGTCGCTCTTTTTCTTAAGCGAGAGGGAATTTCAGAGGATGTCCGAGTTCACCAAATTGCGAGATCTGTAATTTTCCGATGACTAGATCCCATTGGGCTTTCTGGCATTTGCACGCTCTGGCGAAGGCAGCCTGACTGTTAACTGGTCGTCGCGATCACTTGACTTCACGGGTATCCCGGTCCGATTTTGGGCGGCTTTTTGCCGGACGCACTGCGCCTCTGCGGTCTGCTAGCACTCGTCGTCGCACGGCGAGAATTTCTCAAAGTCGCATGCAAATTGCTCAAGGTCGCGTGTCATTGCCCTCTTTGGAGCGGGCAGGCAAACGTTGGCCATTGGCCTATTCGATATGTTCCGAGGTAGGGCTTTTTAATTTCTTGTAAGACCCGTCGGGTAAGGAGTCCATAATTTCTGCTGACCTTATAGCTTAGGCGGGCCTTGCAATGCAGGCTATTGCCAGAATAATCAGAGTATCCCGTCGACGCGATCCCACAAATTTCTTTTGATAATCTTAGCTGGGCTTTTTGCAATTTCAGCTGAATTGTTGGTTACCACATCAAAGGCCTCTTCCAATTGCTCTGCAAGACCTTATTGCAAGCTCTGTTGGCACCTTTCGTCATAGCGTTTGCTTTAAAATTATCCACAGCCTGCTTGAATTTCCGAAGCATTGGTTGGCAAGGCCAGAACACTGAAGTAGA
This sequence comes from Haematobia irritans, assembly GCA_003123925.1. Classification (NCBI taxonomy): domain Eukaryota; kingdom Metazoa; phylum Arthropoda; class Insecta; order Diptera; family Muscidae; genus Haematobia; species Haematobia irritans. The sequence goes on from PGFW01023882.1 coordinate 112,857, forward strand.
GCAGCCTTCTCATTCACAGCCTCGACAATGCGTTTGTGCGTGAGTTGATGTCCTGTTGGTGGCCTTAAATTTGTAGAGTTTCGAGCGAATCCTCTTGGCGCACGTGGTCCATGTGAACGAGGGGTTCTACATTTCTGTACCACTTCTGCCACTTGATCCAACCAATTGACTACTTGACCAAGATATCCTGATAAACTTGACAACTGAACAGTTGCTGAGCTTCTCCTGTTTTTTTGCAAATTGCGTATACCTTCGTCCAAAGTTTATCCATCCTGTCTACATTATATCACGCATTTCCTTGCGCAGCTTTTTCCCTGCCCTGCGGTAGAGGTTTCAGGTAAGGCTTTCTCGCCTGCGGCATTAAGAGACGGAAACATGCTTCTGCCTGTTCCTTTTCGGCAAGCAAAACTGTCAAGAACATTGGGGAGATTTGTGAGCATCTTCCTTTTCGCATGTTGAACTGTTTTTCAATAGGCTCTTGAGCCACAAATTGCAAACCCATTATAGTTTGTCCTGGGTAAAATTGATGGTCATCCTACACAGAATTGACCTCCCCATCTATTGCACACACTGTCCCTTACTTAGAACTTGCAATAATTGATAAACGGTTAGCATTTGAGATGTGAGGGTCTTAAGACGTTCACGCTCCACTGTTTATTCAAAAGAGCGTCGGGCAAGCATCAGCGAAAGCGTCGATTTCTTTTTCCTTTTGCAAAATCAGATCACGCTGGATTTTATATTTATCCAACTGTTCCACCTTCTCGTGCAATGTGGATTGAAGTTGCTGCTCACGGAAAACAGCCTTGAGCCCGACACCACTTAGTGAGTCTCTTCCAATTTATCTTCGAAATTTTTCAGCTGTTAGGACATCCTTTGCTGCCTTCAATACCTTCGATGTCAATCGCAAGTGGGACTTAAATGGATAACTTCAATCTCTTTTATTTCTTTGTCCAGAATATATCAACTCCTTTCTCTCTGAAGTCGAGGGCTTGACTTTTTCTCAAATTGTTCCAATGATATCGCGAAACAATTTTCATAGCTTGGCGGTTTGTTTGCGACAAACTTTGGCAGGTTTCGATTTTGCGCTTGATATCGGGGACTTTTCGCCATAGCATCATCGCACTCCAAGAGTTGCTCTTCTCGCCTGAAATCCAGATTTGGCAGCACTAATTGGTTATTTCATGACTCATTGTGCTCTGCACACAGTCGTCCAGATTATTAAGGATTCCTCTGATTTCTGCGACAATGTTGTTGAAGCAGTTGCTTAAATCGATTGCAGATAGACATTGAGAGAGTTGTCCTTTAATTTGATCCACCAGCACCTTGGGCCTTGTTCGCAGACATTATTTCCAAACCCATTAAACAACTAACATATAGCGCGTGTGATCGCTTTCAAAACGTTGAGAGTTGATCTCGATGACAACATTTGTGATATGCTAAATTGTTGCCTCTTTCTCCGTTGCATATGTGAGTTTTGGGTTCGAGGTAATGGGATTGCGATTGTGCCTTATCCAACATCTATTCAAACCACTTTAGTCAGTTGAGTCATTGGCATTGAGAATTAGACATTGAACATACTGACTCTAATGAGGCCACAGTCGATTTTCTGTGACAGTCCATGGTTTAAAATCGCTGTGTAATTATCCCACAATGGTAACGATACGAGATTTGCGAAATGATTTCACCAATTTTGGCAATGATCTACTCAAGTTACAGGTACTGGCTTGTACCATAACAAATTTTTTTCGCCTCGTTACAATGAGATTTAAATTTACAAAAAGAGGTTGATATCATTAAATTGCATTCTGTAATACAGACATGTCCTCTGTCTTCAGAATTTGTTTTGGCGTTCTTGCTAAGAGACTTATTGATCACCAACAATTGTCTTATTTGTTCTTCCAAATCAAGTCGATACATTGACCTGAAGATCTTTCTTGATTCTCGATAATCCTGATCGAAAGCCTCGTGATCTTCGAGCATAGTTTTTGACTATTTGAGAGATTGACTATCTTTGCAGAGAATTCTTAAGGGTGGTACCGAGTATTTGAGACGTTAGAGTTTGAGAATTGCAAGTCGGCTCTCCCAACTTCAACTGGGCGCGACCCTGACTCACCATCAGATCATTGGACTGTCATTTGGCACAGTTTTTTTGCTATAATCCTTCAAGACCGATAGTAAAGCAGTTGCTGAAGATCGCTTTTTTGGTCCGTCGGGCTGTATCTTGTCTTGGCTTTTAACGACACAGCCTCAACAACCGTTCAATCGCAATTGTCGGATTTCATGCGAATCACAGTCTCAAAATCTCGTACCCATTCTGGACATACGGTGTCGTATTCACTACTGGGAATGGACTTGGCAACAGACATCATGTAAATCATCCCCAGCTGCTTAATAGGTCTACTTGGAAGCTCATTCTTCAATTATGTCTGTGCGGTGTGCCCGCTTGGAATGAGTTTGCATCTGGAGGACGGCTGTTAAGGAAGTTGTCTGACACGTATGCGAAGATGGATCACCTTTCCACGACTTGTGTTGCCAAAAGGCTGTTCGTCATTACTCACACAAAAAAGTTTGTTCTTACGGCTCCTTCCTTTTTATCCGCAATGTGGTCCGTCTTCAAGTTATCTCATGAGCCACGATTTGATAGGTTTTCAAACAAGTTCTTTGAAGCCTTTTCTAAAACTTAGCGTCGTTATTATAGGCTTTCATGTTAAGCACAGCTTGGGTTTCTTATCTACTACCAATTCACGATTGCGTAATCTTTCTTGCCAACGTTACCGTATTATTCGACTTAGATTCTTCAAGTCTTGCGCTCGCGACTCATCAGTCACAATAGCGGCCACGGAGCGCGTTCCTTGGCATTTCTTCAGAGCATTTTGTGTAGAGATGGCCTCTTGCAAAATGCACTTTGGTAATTTTGCAAACGCTGACTTTCTTGGTCAGCACAATGTCGAAATAGAAGTTCAAATATCGGCTTTTTGCACCTTAGCTGTTCGACTGCGTTGCAGGATAGTGGAAATCTTGAGTATAAGCTTTTCCCGCATTGTTGGTTTTTTTGAATGAGTTAACTCCGCTTCCTCCTGCGCAATAGAGTCATTAGCCTGCATCAACAAATAGTCAAGTTTTCACGGAGATTTCTTAAATTGAGACACGTTTATTTTTCCCCGGGTACCATTCGCGCACATCTAATTTTGACAGTCTGGGTAACGGGATGGATTAACAGCGATTCAGCCAGCATCTCAAATCAAACATATATTGAGGGCTCACGAACTGACCATTTGTACAAGACGTAATCTCAAGATAGTATCTTAAATAAGTGCTTGTAATTGCTTGGCCTGTTGGACACGAAAGAGAGAGCCAGTAGAGGGACCCATATACGAGGCCAGTTTCCTGGAATTCAATTTTAGCTTCGTCCAACATTCGGTGGCCTCACTGAGTGCCTTTTATTATTCATCATTGGCCTTAGAGGGAATCCTCTTAATTTCTTGCCTAATTATTCTGTTGAAGGCTCTTGGCTACTGCTCTGAAACGCTGCAGACCAGATGTGAGACAATTGACCAATACGACGGCTCTGGGTTCTTGACTTATTCAACTGTCTGCGGGAGGGTTTCTCGAGATTATGATAATGGGTTTCATGAATTTCTATGTCCTGCTTTTGAGAACCATAAGTTCTTGTATTTCTGTGGGATGGTAATTACAAGTCAATTTGGTTACTAGTTTCCGCCTTGATGCGTCCTTCAATGTCACGCATTCCATGATTGAAAGCTCTTCGTTGGTCTTCTCATATTGTGACCAGAGATCGACATTCTCATCCAAGATATTCTTGATTTGATCATAGGATTTTTGAAGTTCATTCCATTCGGAATTGAGGAAGCGCGTGCATATTCACATCAGCATTCAACCGCTAGCTACCAGCCACAATGATTATTGCTGGGGAGACTCAATAGCTTTAAGCATCTCCAGGGAATTCGTAATATCCGCATGGCGTTTCTTACAGTCATCCAAGGCCTTACCAACCTCCTGCAGTGACGATTTCTTAACATCTAAGTTATATTTGTCCGAGGTACTTTCTGGTTGGCACCAGTTAACCTTCTCCCTTTGGGTTTGAATGATACGCTTAAGCATATTGACTCGATCTGCATGGAATTTCTTTAAGAATTGAAGCAGAGAGTTTTCTATCTTCTTGGCATAGACCTCAACACCTTCGTAACGTTTCTGAACATTGTTGAGTTCTTTTGGTATAATAGACTCACTGAACGTGGGATAAACAAAACGCAATTCATCAACCTTTTGCTTTATGTTGTCAATGACATTTCCAGTTTGGCCGAGTTGACCTTGAAGTACTCGGCATTGTTGCAAGCGTTCTAGAATTTTTGCATTGTCTCCGGACATATCATCGCACTTAATTAACTGCTCTCGCAGCTTGGCTACATTCTCACCGGCCTGCTTTATATTCTTACGCAAATCCTGTTCTTGATCGTTAAACTGGGCTGTTATATTATTCAAACGATCAGCATTGCTTTCGACTTCTCGGAACTGGGCATTCAAGAGTTCGTTCAGTGCCGTTAATGCTGGGATCTCAACACCGTTGTTGATCTTCAATAACTCTGCGCTTTTTTCAGCAATGGTGTCCTTAAGGGCTTGGTAAGATGGTAACTCTGAACGGTACTTGGTGAGACGCATGGGTGCAAATTCAATTTCCATGCTGTTGTCAGCGGCATCACAAAGTCCTTGATTGGTTTCGGTCAGCCAAGGGATAAGATCCTTTTTGGCATCTTCGATTTGTGACCAAATCACAGCCTCTGTCTCGTACATATGGGAATTTTTTACTGTCTTGTCGTGCAAGTCTTGCCACTTTTGTTTGGCCTCTGCAAACTCTTTGGGTATATCTTGGGGCATAACTTCGCCTATATTATCAAAGAGTTTGCCAACATTGGCTACCTTACGATCAAGTTCATCCAAAACCACTTTCGATTTGCGGACTTGGTCCATTGTTTTTCGGGTTTTCTCAGAAGCTTGGTGTAATTCAACCTCATCGCGGGGTTGCTGTGGTATAGAGTGATAAAGATCTTGAGCTTTCTTCAGTTCCTGAGAGAATTTATTCTTGCAATCGGCGAACTCTCTTAGGGCTTGGGAAATCAGCTGGTATTTCTGTATGCGGTCAGCTATCTCAGTTTGCAAGGAGTCATAATCCTTATCCAAATGCAGAAGGGTTTCTTGGATAGCTGGCATACTGGCAATATCCTCACGCATCAGTTGATTACCCTCATCGTGAATACGATTCTTAAGATCTGACTGCACCTTGAGGGCATCGTTGAGGGCGATCAAATCGCATATGATTTGGTCGATATTTTCCAAATTTGGTTTGCGCTTAAGGATGTCTTCTAATTTGGCACGATTGTCTTGCAATGATTGACCGAGATTATTCTCCAGGGCATGGAATTTGTTCTTGCGCACTTGCATTTGCTCAATTTGTTGCTTTTGATTCTGCGTACGCAACTGCAAATTCTCAAGCTTGTTCTCCACATCATTGACGATTTGAGTGGCTATATAGGGTTTGCGTGTCAGAGCATCTTTGAGATGGATCACAGGGTTCTCATCAATTTCCTTAGCTTGCGTTTTCCAATAAGGCACAGATTTGGCTATGGTAGATATTTCCGTCATAATCTTATTCAAGTCTTGCGATTGAGGGGCATCGGGTTTCTCTATTTGATGCTTGAGGTAGTTCAAATGATTGTCGGATTCATGTTTCCAATTTAACAACTCGGTCCACTTTTCTAAGCAGGCCTTCTTTTGCTGCATATTGGTCTCAAGGTTTTGATAGTTTAGAACCAAAGCTGAATAGGCTTCATTCAAGGATTTGCTTTCTTCGGGCGAGGCGGCTAATGACAGCTGTTTCACCTCATCGTAAATTGCATTGAATGCAGGTTTCTTATCATTGTGTTCTTGTAGGAGAGCATGGATAACATGCAAGCTAGTTTCAACGCGCTCTGGATTGATCTCTTCCACTTGGGCTACTTGCGAACGCAAAGAGTCCATCCAATTCGAGAAGTTAACCATTTTGGCATTGAAATCCTGGCGGGCTATAATCGCATCGGAAATCTCATTGATATTGGCCCGAGTGCCCTCAGACAATTTTTGCAGTTTAGCTTTAAGACCACTGACACGATCTTTTACAGCAACTGCCCCTTCAGGAGCTAAATGCAAGCTGATCTGATCAGCTGCTTGGCCCAGGGCTACTAATTTTGCCTGTTGTTCGGAAATTTCATTGTTGAACGATTTCAAACGTACTAACTCATTTTCCAATTTATCGATGTGTGGTGTATTGAGAACGGCGGGCTTCTTGGAAACCACTTGTTCGCCCTTCTCGACCCAATCTTCCAGCTTTGCTGCCTCGTTCTCAAACGACTTCCAATTGGCGACGAGTTTCTCTAGTTTAACACTAGCCTGTTTTGCGTTTTCATGCACGGACGTCCAACGGGAATGCATGGCATCTACTTCATCGGGGGCATTGGTTTTGCATAACATTTTGTGTGTAATGTTTGAGATGCCTTGGAGACGGTCTAGTTGCTCCAAGCAATGATTTTCAAATTGTGTGGCATTCTGTTGCAAAGCAACAGCTTCTTCAAGGGACAGGGGCTTAGGGACTATGTTATTTACCTTGATTTCGCATTCCTCCACAATGGGCTTCAGAGTTTGAAGGCCTGTTTGGAACTGTTGCCAATTAACAAGGTCTTCTTTCACAGCCTGTGACTGGTGATCCACATTGCGATTGATGGCGCTGAGAACCTCCTGTAGTTTGGTTATTTCACCCTTCAGACGTTTAGCTTCAGCAATATTGCCCTCTTTGGGAGCCAACTCGGAGGCATCGGCAGCCAGAACGTCCAATTGTTTCATGCGTTCTGAGAGCACTGATTTGAATGCGTTCACCTTCATTACCCTCTCTTCGGGTGTAAGATCCTCCGAATGCAAAGCTTCAATGGCCTTGGGCGCAACTTTGTTAGCCCATTCTTGTAGAGCAGCCAAGCGTGACTTGTAGTTATTCCACTTGGCACTATAATCTTCGAGATAACCAACACGATCCTTGACATGTTCCATGGTGTTGAAGAACATTTTCTCCACCTCGGTGACCTCCTTCTCAAGAATGGGTCTCTTTTCGGCAGCGGCCAAGGGAGCCAACTCGGCTTTAAGGGCATGCAACTTGGGTAGAAGCTGATGAGAGGCTTGTTGTAATTGAGCATTCAACTCACGCTTAGCCTTCAAGTCCTGGCTAACATTCTTGGGATCAGTTTGCAAAGGAGTTAAAGCACGCAATTCAGTTTCGGCCAATTGTAGTAAATGACAAATCTCAGCCTTTTGATCGGAGAAGTCATTCCATACGGCCTGAGTACCCTTCAAAGCTTGCAATTTATCAGAAGTTTCAGTGTAGGCCTGGTTCCAGCCAGTTTCCAAATTCTTAACTTCGGTTTGCACAAATGCAGGGGCATGGACATCCTTACTTAAATCGCGACCTCTCTGCAACATAGACATAATATGAGGTCGTTGGTGATCCAATTGGTTAATGGCGTATTGTTGTTCTTCAATCAATTTATTGACACGATCCAAGCTATCGGGTGGTGGAATACTGGCAGCCTGCTCCTTGACCTTGGTCAAAAGACAAACCACTTCGTGAACTTCACGTCTATAGGTGTAGCACTTGGAGAACACTTCAGTTTTCACCATAGTGATTTCAATAGTGGGGATCAGATTTTTGTAACGGGCAATCAAATCTTCAAGTTTCTTTTGCTCGGTGTTGGCCTCGTCCTCGCTGGCGTAGCTGAGTAGGTGATCCAAGGTCTTAACGAGCCACTTCATGTCTTCACGTTTATTGTCAGCTTCTTGACAGATTTTCTAAGGATGGATAAAAAAAAGGAAAATCAATTATTGGAATTTGGAAGGTTTGCAAATGACATAGGTTGGAATGGCTAATTTTCCACTCCTTCCTTAGTAATGTGATAGAAATATGAATTGATGGTCTTTACCACTAATTCCCTGAGCTGCATGTTCGAAATAAATGGAAATGAGGGTTAGTAACGATCTGAAGTTCAAATGAGGCTTCATAGTTAAACCTACCTGGAAAACCACCTTCTCCTTTTCGAATTCCTCCATGCTGTTCACCTCGTTGACAATGTTCTTCAAGCTCTTGTCCACGGTGTTCATCCATTCTACCATTTCAGTAAATTTGTCATGATACGATTCCCATTGTGCTGGGATTTGCTGGAGGGTTTCACGTAAGGCTGCAATCTTGTTAGTCATTTGAGTATATTGGGAATGGGCGTTCTTGTAGGACTCCTCTAAAGTGCTGTCACCTGGCTTTTGCTGTTTATAAGCCTGACCCAGGCGATGCATATTCTGTAAGGATTTCTCCATACGTGGCAAACAACCTGACTGCAAGAAGAATTGCTGGTTACGCTTCAGAATCGAATCAACATCTTCGTTTCGATTCAGAGCTTGCTCTTCCAAATTCAATTCTTTCTCCACCTCTTGAAGAGATTGATGGAAAGCCTGCTCGTCCGAACGGAACTCTAATTTCATAAGGTGAAGAGGAGCTTGCGATAGCACATTTTGCCACTTGCTTTGTAGCTCAGAATTTATTGAAGACGCTTCCCGCCAGACAAAAAACCCGTTGTTGACTCTGTTGAACAGCTACAAAGCAAGTGGCAAAAT
>PGFW01023906.1:15545-26587 GCA_003123925.1 Haematobia irritans
AATGTCGATGTGTTACAAACGAAATGTCAAAGTTTGCATACCTCCATCCTATGATGGAGGGTATAAAAATGAGCTTGGATCAAGCCATATTGCGCAAACCAAAGTTAGACTAGAAGAAAGAGCGAAGTAGTTGCTTCGCTTGCATGAAAATAGTCTGTTACCGAATTTGGTTTTCTTCAATGCGAATATATTCCAAATTGAGCTTACTTGTAGGGATCAGCTAACATTTTCAAACTTTTATTGGCCATCCGAACTGAAGGACCGCCCATGGCAATGGTGTGGGCCGCCGATGCCTAACGCTTCAGCATCAACATCCAGATTCCATCGAAGCGACTTAGGGTTTTGACGCTTCCAGTATGTTCGATTGGGGCCTTATCAAGTAATAAATAAACTCCTGATAAACTCAATTTTGTTTACTTTTTAAAACGTGTAGAGTCCGAGTATATGTCTAGCTTCAGAAGTGGAGAGAGACTCCGCTTCTGAATCTATCCATATTATCCATATTACCGGATATCGGATCGGGAGTAGTAGGGAATCCATGGACAAACATAGGAGTCTGGTCAGGAATTCAGCTCCCGCCCAGACGCTTTAGATTCCATCAAGGCCCAGTGACTTGAGGGCTTAGACGCTTCTGATTACACCAGTAAGTTCGGTTTGACAACTAAACTCCTGAAAAACTGGACAACCAGCTCAGCTTCATTCACTTTCCGAGTATTTACCTAGCTTCAGTAGCAACTTCTCTTTACCCATTTTCCAGGCATTGGCAGTAGGGAATTCAAGGACAAATTTAGGAGCCTGCTCAGTTTATCATTTCTTGGTATGCCTTGATGTTTCAGCATCAACTTCCTGATTCCATCAAGGCACAGCGACAGCGACTTGAATACTTTGATGCTTCTGATGAGCCCAGTAAGTTCAGTAGGCGTCAAGGCTAAGCTTCCGATTGTGGCGAAGAATTCAATCCCATGTATGCCCAGATACTTCAACATCAACATCCAGATTCCATTTAGGCCTTGTGACTTGGACACTTTGATGCTTCTGATTACATCGTTAAGTTGCGTTGGCTCTTTATAACAGCAACAACTAACTTCGCAATAATTGAACAATCAGCTTCAAATCTCCACTTTAACAAATGTGGCAAAAGTGCGAGTATTTTCCTAGTTGTATTGTCGGAGCCTCTCTACCCATTTCCAGACATCGAATAGGGAGTTGTACGGATTTCACGGACAAACTTAGAAGTCTGGTCAGCTACTCAACTCCCGCGCAGATCCGTTAGTATTCACATTCTTTGAGGTATTGACGCTTCTGATTATACCAGTTGGCTCGGTTTGCCCCTTATCAAGTAACAACTAAACAATTAAACCCCTGCAAAACTGGACGACCAGATCAAATCTTCTCTTTCACAAATGTGTAAAGTCCGAGTATTATCCTAGCTGTAGTCCCTCTACCCATTTCCAGACATCTGGTCAGGTACTCAACTCCCGGTATGCCTAAATGCTTCAGCACTTGATACTTTGCTGCTGATGATACCCGTAGGTGAAGAGCCGCCGTAATGGACGGTGGTCGTTCAGCGCTCGTATTCATCGACCATAGGAACCGTGCCGAATATTGGGAATCAGAAGAAGGGCAGTATTAAAGCCCTTAAGCCAGACAACTATTTCATCCGACCATAGACATTCCAACAGGACTCGGTACCATCGCACTCAGCTCGCATCAACACAGAATGCCTTTAAAAGGAGGTTCCCCGCTTCATTTTTACCACACAATGGCTACCAAATTCTCAGGATATCAATCCGTCGGAATAATCCGGAGAATAAAGTTGGTACTAAAAAATACCAGAGTGTCGAACATCTCAGAGACAACGTTTGCGCCAGGAATGGGAAAAGTCCGTTGATCCATTTTCGTTCAGCGTGTGATGGCTTTGTCGCTGCTTTGGAGTCGCTATAATTTGTACCAAGATTCGAACAAAATCTACAACTGATTCTAAAATTTGATGTTATTTTCAAATTTCTTTGCCTGCGATTATACCCTCCCAGTAATGCTGGTGATATTTCGGAACGTTTCTAAGCTTTTCTAAGTGGTTTCACCGCCATCGTTATTTTTATAACGAAGAAGGTTCTTTGTTATTGAGCTGAACAGTGAATCGCGTAGCACTCTGTAACAAGAGAGAAGTTCACTACTTGGACATCACGCGCCAACCAGGAATGGCTTAAAAAGTAGGTTCCTAGCTTCATTTGGGAGCCACAGTGGTGCAATGGTTAGCATGCCCGCCTTGCATACACAAGGTCGTGGGTTCGATTCCTGCTTCGACCGAATACCAAAAAGTTGTTCAGCGGTGGATTATCCTACCTCAGTAATGCTGGTGACATTTCTGAGGGTTTCAAAGCTTCTCTAATGGTTTCCACTGCAATGTGGAACGCCGTTGGACTCGGCTATAAAAAAGGAGGTCCTTGTCATTGAGTTTAACATGGAATCGGGCAGCATTCAGTGATAAGAGTGAAGTTCACACAATGGTGTTGTAGCAACAAATGGACTGAATAGTCTAAGTGAGCCCATCGGGCTGCCACCTAACGCTGGTGATATTTCTGAGTGTTTCAAAGTGGTTTCATCGCAATGTGGAACGTCGTTATAAAACGAAGGTTCCTTGTCATTGAGCTGAACATGAAATCGGGTAGCACTCAGTGACAAGAGAGAAGTTCACCACTTGGACCTCACACATCAACCAGGAATGGCTTAAAAAGAAGGTTCCTAGCTTCATTTCTACCGCACAGTGGCCATCAAAATCTGCGGATATTTATGCGTTGGACGTTTGTGCCTGGGGCATTTTGAAGTGTATGGTTGGTTATATAAAATACCAAGTTGTCGGTCATCTCAAGACGGCGCCTCGACCGGAATGGGTCAAAATACCGTATAGCCACTTTCGTGCAGAGTGTGATGGCTTTGTCGACCGTTTGAATCAATAGTTTGCGCCTAAAGTAGCCCATTCTAACAAACCCTAATTAATTCTAAAATTTGTTATGTCCGAAATTTTTGCTTTAGAACAATTAAAAAAGAAGGCACTTTAAATGATGATACGGTCAAAATTTGGTCAAGGGAAAACGCGTGTAAATCGGTGAAGTCGTTTATTTAAAAAATCAAATTAAATTTCTTTTTCAAGTTCAATTAGTATAAAATTCAGGAAAAATATTCAGTTAGGCCTTTCACTTTTCCAAATCCGAATTGCCGGCCTACGCTTGACAACCTGCCATCAGATTTGTACAGCCATCCTTGTCCACCTTCTTCGCCGCAGAAAGCCAGTTTGCCTTGAACTGCTGCTCGTCCTTAGCAGTTTTTTGGTCTTCTGACTTGACAATAGCCCAGTATTTCTCAATTGGGCGGAGCTCTGGCGTGTTGGGAGGGTTCTTGTCCTTGGGAACCACCTGCACGTTGTTGGCGGCCGTACCACTCCATGGCCTTTTTACCGTAATGGCAAGATGACAAATCCGCTAAAAACAGTACGAAAACCGTGTTTCTTCAAGGAAAGGCGCAGCAGACGTTTGTTCAAACACTCTTTCACGTAAATTTCTTGTAGACAGTCCCGGAAGCTATGAAAATGCTGATTGTTAAAGCCACAGGTAGCGAGATGGCTTGCCGAACCAGATATTTCTTTTGCGAACTTTGACAGTTTGTATGTGCTTGAAAATATCTTCTACCTTTCCCTTCCTTTTGCCGTATAAAAGCTCCTGTCCGGAAGCGTGCTTGTAGTCGGCTTTGATGTAGGTTTCAGTCGTCGCCATTACCACCAGTCAAACTTCGTCAGCATCGTCGTGTGGCAGCCTCCCGGATCGCGCTTTGGCCGTCGTATTTCTTTATCATCGCGATTCGGAGTCACGTACCCTTCTTGTAAAGTCGATAGTCCGGCTCGTTTTTTTGGCTCGATGCAACGGTTGTAGACGATAGCCCAGCTTATTTGCGGCACCTCGGAGAGAGTGGTTAGGATTTCGCTGAAACTACCGGCAACTCTCTTTGTCGTCCTCAACGGCTTCCGGTTTTCGATTTCCCCCCCGGTCCAGACTTCCTGGCTGTCGACAAACGTTCCCCAAACACTTTAAATTACATTGTAACGGTCGATTTTGGCAACTTTTAGCGATTTTGCGAGCTTTGCGTGGCGAGTAGCTCGGATTTTCGCGATGCGCGAGCAAAATATTTTGATACGCTGCTCTTCTGTCTTGGACGGCATTTTGACAACTGAAGAGTGAATTCCAAAATCAAAATAGGAGCAACATTCTAACACACACACACCTTCAAAAATGAGGGGTGTTCAGGTTTTTTAAAATGCAAAATTGAAAGAAATACGTCAAGTTTATATTGACCAAATTTTGGCCGTATCACCCTTTACTTTATTGAATTACATATCAGTCACCCTGTATATTATATTACGCATACCGGCATGGCATATTTGTTATTTTCTTTGATTTTAGTTTTTTGTCTCTTTATCTATAAATTCCATTTAGATTTTTTTCACAGTGTTTAGTAAACTGCGGTGGCCACTTCGTTAGTTTTATGCTGCGGTTACTTCAAAGTTCAAAGTTGTTTTTGAATTGTGGCAGTAGCAGCAGCGACAGCAGCGGTAGCATTTTTAGTTTGTTTATTTGGAGTGGTCTTTACTATTTCTCCACTTAACTATTTCTTCATATTAATTGCTGTTGCATTCTCCTTTTGCGAGGAAATGAATGTTGTGATGGAGTACCATTCACTCAACTCTTTGGTTTGCCAATTCGCAAAAGTTTATCTAATTGGATTTTGGCTGTTCCTACTCCACTATTCAACTCTATTTTTAAATTGTTTTCATCGTTTGGAGAGTACAAGTAAAGTTCTCTTTTAAATGGTATATAATCAATATAATTGTTTCTCATTAAAAAGAAACTTAGGACTAGCAATGCATTGTTATCCTGTGTAGAAATTAAATGGATGAGCATCGGTAGCAATAACCATGCATAAGGTGGGCAATTTGGTTTGTTACAGAAAAGAATCCTGTCGATAAGATTAATACGCTAGCTGTACGGTGTAAGCATTGAGAGAAAACGGACATTATGCTAAATGACTAATCCGAGAAGAAAATATTAATATTTTTAGCTTCAAATAAGCTTTGAAATTCGGTGCGAAAGAATCTCATACCGAGATACAACTTTTGGAATGGGCGGTGTTAAAAAAAAGTCAAGCCCACTTTCTGTATAAATCTGAAAGTCTTGTCAATTCCTTTATTCTTGTAATCAAAGTGAAGGTCTCATGTATGATTCAATCGTTACGAAATTTGCGTGACTCATCCCAGAGCACCATGCGACCTATCGATTGGTTACAAGAATACAATAGCGAAGTTCTTCTACCCACTTTCCATATATAGGGTAGGGAGTGATAAGGGCTGTTTTCTTTTAGCATAGGATACCCTAAGCCGTGAAGGACTAAAAGAAAACAGACTACTCGTTTATCCAGGACTTCTCCAAAAATATGCAACACTGTCATCAGCTGATTAAAAACAATCGAAGAGAAGAAGTGAAGAGCATTTTTAATGTATGAAATGCTCAAATACTAATAAATATATACTGCTGCGATTATTTATGACACTGTCCCTCTTTGAATTTCATATTTGTCGATAAATTAGTCACAATAAATTGCTATTGTTAATCAAAGAAGCGTCACTTTATCAAAATACAATATGGCAACATCGGCGCGATTTGCACTGATGAGTTGTTCTGGATAGAACACAAGGGCAACGATGTTCTGGATAGCCCATAAAAAATGTGGCATCCAGTGCTAAAAGAAAACAGCCCTATAGAAAATTCAAGGACAAACTTAGGAGTCTGAGCTGGTAATCAACTTCTGGTACATATGCCTAGATGCATTCCCATATTCATCAATGGCGAGTTGCTTGGGCTATCTCATGACGGTAAGTTCGATTAGCGTTTTGGAGTGCTGATAAACTGGGCTAATTGCCCAATTTTATTCGAGTATTGGCCTAGGTAGTAGCCGAGACTCTCTAACCATTTTCCTGATATCGGATAGGGTATCCAAGGCCAAACTTAGAAATCTGGCCAGGTACTCAACTCCTGGTATCCCAGATGCATCAGCATGAACATACAGATTCCATCGAACAAACATGTAAATTATAGTATTTGGCTAGCTTCCGAAGCGAAGTATCTCTACATCGGTTTGGGAGGGTTAGGGAAACCAAGGTCAAACTTAGGAGTCTGGAGTCCAGGTTCCATTGAGTCCCAGAGACTTTGAGGCCTTCGACGCTTCTGATTACAACGGTAAGTTTGGTTAGAGCAGGGAGGCACCGTGATGCAGAGTGTTAGCATGCCCGCCTTGCATACACAGGAGGTCGGTGTTCGATTCCCTGCTTCGACCGAACACCAAAAAAGTTTTTTCACTGTGGTTTATCCCACCTCAGTAATGCTGGTGACATTTCTGAGGGTTTCAAAACTTCTCTAAGTGGTTTCACTGCAATGTGGAACACCGTTCGGACTCGGCTATAAAAAGGAGGTCCCTTGTCATTGAGCTTAACATGGAATCGGGCAGCCCTCAGTGATAAGAGAGAAGTTCACCAATGTGGTATCACAAGAAGGTCCCTTGTCATTGAGCTTAACATGGAATCGGGCAGCACTCAGTGATAAGAGAGAAGTTCACCAATGTGGTATCAGACTGGACTGAATTAGTCCTAAGTGAGCCTTGATAACATCGGCTGCACCTAGACCTAACCTAACCTAACCATTTGGCTAGCTTCCGAAGCGAAGTATCTCTAAATCGGTTTGGGAGGGGTAGGGAAACCAAGGTCAAACTTAGGAGTCTGGAGTCCAGATTCCATTGAATCCCAGAGACTTTGGGCCTTCGACGCTTCTGATTACAACGGTAAGTTTGGTTAGAGCAGGGAGCCACCGCGATGCAATGGTTAGCATGCCCGCCTTGCATACACAAGGTCGTGGGTTCGATTCCTGCTTCGACCGAACACCAAAAAGTTTTTCAGCGGTGGATTATCCCACCTCAGTAATGCTGGTGACATTTCTGAGGGTTTCAAAGCTTCTCTAAGTGGTTTAACTGCAATGTGGAACGCCGTTCGGACTCGGCTATAAAAAGGAGATCATTGAGCTTAACATGGAATCGGGCAGGCACTCAGTGATAAGAGAGAAGTTCACCAATGTGGTATCACAATGGACTGAATAGTCTAAGTGAGCCTGATACATCGGGCTGCCACCTAACCTAACCTAACCTTGGTTAGAGCTATAACTAAGCTCCTGAAAAACGGGACAATGTTGTTTACGTGTTAAATCCGAGTATTTACCTTGCTTCGGGAGCGGAGTTTCTCTAGTCATATTTCCAAGTATCGGATAGAGAGTAGTAGGGAATCCAAGAACAAACTTAAAAGACTGGCCAGGTTCTCAGCACACCGCGCGTATGCCCAGATACTTCCACATCGACATTCACATTCCGTTGAGGTCCCGCGACATGGGATCCTTTGACGCTTCTGATTACACCAGCAAGTTCGGTTGGACTCAAGGCTAAACTGGTCAGGTACTCAACTCCCGGGATGCCCAGATGCTTTAGTATCAAAATCCAGATTCCATTGAGCGCGCCCCTTATTGACTTGTGGTTTGACGCTTCTGTTGACACCGGTAAGTTCAGTTGGAGTTTTATCAAGCAACAACATAAACTTCTGAAAAACTGGACAATCAGTAGCGGTGTTTCTCTACCCAATTTTTATGGATTGGATTGGGAGCAAACTATGGAGTCTTCCCACATTATCAACTCCCCAGATGCTTCAACATCAACATCCAGATTCTCCGCTACTTGGACACTGTGATGCCTCTGATGACAGCTCCTCATGAGTAACCAGTTTAACTTTTTTTCGCTTTCTCGAACGTGTGAAGTCTGAGTATTTGCCTTGCTTCAGTAGTAGAGTCTGTCTACTTATTTTCCATACATTGAATTTAGAGTGGTATGGAATCCAAGGACAAAGTAAGGATTCTGGTCAGGTAATCAATTCCTGGTATGCCTAGAGGCTTTAACAGCGACTTGGGAGTCTTAACGCTTGTGATGACGGCGGAACCTTTGAAAGTTCCTTATCAAGTAACAACTAAACTGGAAAGCCAGCTCAAAATCTTCACTTTCACAAACGTGTAAGTATTTGCCTACCTTCACTAGACATTGGATGGGAAGTGGTAGAGAATCCTGGGACAACCATAGAAGTCTCGTCAGATACTCAACCCCCCGCTATGCCCAAATGTTTTAAAAGCTGCTTAGTGACACACGTAAGTTAGGTTGACGCCTTATCAAGAACTAACAAACTCCTGAAACTCCTGCACAATCCAAGGAGAGCTTTAGGTGTCTGGTCAGGATGGATGTGGAGTGGTAGGGAATCCAAGGAGTCTGATCAGGTACTTTACTCCTGGAATGCGCAGATGCTGCAGCATCAACATCCAGATTCCATCGATGCCCAGTGACTTAAGGCATTGATGGCCTTATCACGGAACAACTCCTCGAAACCCAGCTTATATGTTTTCACTCTCACAAAGTCCCAGTATTTGCCTTGCTTCAGAAGCCGAGTTTCTACCCAGTTTTCAGACATCGGATTGGGAGCGGTAGGGAATCCAAAGACATACATTGAAGTCTGGCCATATATTCAACTCCCGACCCAAATGGTTCAATATCAAAATCCAGTTTCCATCGAGGTCGAGCGATCTGGGCACTTTGATGCTTCCGATTATACCGATAAGTTCGGTTGGACCCATATCAAGTAACAACAAATTCCTGAAGAGCTGATCAACCCACTCAAATTTCCTCTCGTTCATAAACATGTGAATCCCAGTATTTTTCAAGCTTCAGAAACCGAGTCTCATTTACAATTTTCCTAACATCTTCTAAGGAGTAATAGCGAATCCATGGACAAACTGAATAACTCAACATTTGTCTTCACTTTCACAAAAGTCTAATGTCGCAGTATTTGCCTAGCTTTAGAAGCAGAGTTTCTCCTCCAATTTTCCAGACTCCGGATATGGAGCGGTAGGGAATCCAACCAAACTCCTGAATAACTCGACAATCAGCTCATCCGTTTTCATTTTCACAAGCGTATAAACTCTCAGTACTTGCCTAGCTTCAGAAGCAAAGTCTCTCTACCCATTTTCCAGACACCTGATAGGGAGTGGCAGGTAGAGTGATCCAAAAAACGGGTTTTTTTAAAGTCGGCGGTTTCTCGGTCCTAAAAAAAACGAACCATTTTTATAACCGGTGGGCGGTGTTTTAAAAATTAAATAACCGGTCCAGCCGGGTTTTCCCAAAAGTAGCAAAGACGCTTAATGAAGGAAAAAATGCTTCAATATTTTAATGTAGAAATTAAATTCCTTGGCAGTAATTGCGGTAACAATACCGTAGATAAACATTAAAATTTTTATTTTTTCATTATACCCACCACCATTGAATGGTGATGAGGGTATAACTAATTTAACCAATCGAAATATCGATTTCCCGACTATACTAAAGTATATATATTCTGATCAAGGGAGAAAATTCTAAGACGATATAAGCTATCCGTTCTGTCTGTCCTGTCTGTCTGTTGTAAATCACGCTACAGCCTTGCAGATAATGGCGCATCATTGTCCTGAAAATTGGCACAGATTCGTTTTTTTGTTTGGGCAGGCAGGTTCAAGTTCGTAGATGGTTCAATTTTTTAATATAGCACCCCTATAAACCGATTCTCCGATTTGGGTTCTTTGGGCTTAATAAAAACGTAGTTTTTATTCCAAATTAGCCTTGAAATTGAAATCTAGAGGTACTTGAGGACCATAAAGAGAGGATGTGGCGAAAATGGTGGGCCATTCGAACCATGTTTTGGTATAGTCCCCATATAAGACGATCTCCCGAATTTTGCTTGCTTGGGCATCTTAGAAACTGTATTTCTTATTCCGATTTGCCTGAAATTAAAAATCTAGAGCGAGTATTTTAGGAGGATAAGCGAGGTGTCGTCGTGACATCAAATGGCGTGTGAAATAATGGCGCGCTATCGCTCCTGAAAATTTGGCACACGATTGTTTTTTGTATGGCAGGCAGCGTCAAGTTCGTTAGAAGATGGGCCTTATATCGGTTCCAAGTTTTTATATAGTCCGCCATATAAACCGATTTCCCGTTGTTGGGCGTGCGTTGGCTTAAAAAACGTTATGTTTTATTCCAATTAGCCTGAAATTGAAAATCTAGAGGTACATTGAGGACAATGGTGCCCATCGAACCATTGGTTTTGGTATAGCCCCCATATAGACCGATCTCCCGATTTTGCTCTTGAGTGTCTAGAAACTGTATTTTCTTATTCGGATTTGCCTGAAATTGAAAATTAGAGGTATAATTTTAGGACCATAAAGCAGATGTGATCGACAATGGTCCGTATCGGTCCATGTTTTGGTATGTCGCCGCCATATAGGACGATCTTCCCGATTTTTGGCTTCTTGGCAGTCCTAGAAACTGTATTTTCTATCGATATTGCCTGAAATTGGAAATCTAGAGGTATTTTGGGACCCCGCAAGATGTGTCGTCGAAATTGAGGTGTATCGGTCAATTTTTCGGAATAACCCCCATATAGTCCGATCTCTCGGTTTTATTTCTTGGGCGTCTAGAGACTACATTTTCTAGCCGATTTGCTTGAAATTGAAGTAAGTTCAGTTGGCGCCTTATCAAGTAACAACTGAACTCCTGAATAACTCGACAACCAGCTCATCCGTTTTCACGTATTCACAAATTGTGGAAAATTCTAATTCGTTATGAAAACTTCTTCATGCGCATAATATCTCAAATGTCCTTAAGCAATTCATTAGTCCACAATAATTTTTGCCAATTGCTCAATATTCGTGATGAACACCTCTACCAAATTTGTTTTGTCACGGCTCATGTTGTCCAATTGCCGCCATTTTGGTAATGTAAATGGACGCGCTAAGTGTCATGTTTTCCCTGATAGCCATGATATTTCTTTCTTTTGTTGCATTAACATGCCATTTGGTTTCAATTTCAGCGACAAGTTCTTTGTC
>PGFW01023919.1:8488-21848 GCA_003123925.1 Haematobia irritans
CTGCTTCGACCGAACACCAAAAAGTTTTTCAGCTGTGGATTATCCCACCTTAGTAATGCTGGTGACATTTCTGAGGGTTTCAAAGCTTCTCTAAGTGGTTTCACTGCAATGTGGAACGCCGTTCGGACTCAGCTATAAAAAGGAGGTCCCTTGTCATTGAGCTTAACATGGAATCGGGCAGCACTCAGTGATAAGAGAGAAGTTCACCAATGTGGTATCACAATGAGCTGAATAACCTAACCTAACCTAACCTAGATGTAAGCGGAGTATTTTCTGGGAATTTGTCGAAATTTTATTTCGATAGAAAATTTTGTCAAAATTTTATTTCTATAGAAAAAATTGTCAAAATATTATTTCTATAGAAAATATTGTCAAAATGTTAGTTCTAAAGAAAATTTCGTAAAAATTTGTCTAAATTTTATTTCTTTAACAAATTTTGTCAAAATTTGACTTCTGTAGAAAGTTTTGTCAACATTTTATTTCTATAGAAAATTTATCAAAATTTTATTTCGTAATTTCTGTAGAAGAAATTGTCAAAAAGTGTATTTCTATATAAAATTGCGTCAAAAATTTATTTCTATTGAAAATTTTGTTAAAATTTTACTTCTATGGAAATTTCGCCAAAATTTTATTGCAATAGAAAATTTTGTCAAAATTTTATTTCTATAGAAAATTTGTCAAAATTTTATTTCTATAGAAAATTGTGTCAAAATTTTATTTCTATGGAAAATTGTGTCAAAATTTTATTTCTATAGAAAATTTTGTCAAAATTTTATTTCTATAGAAAATTTTGTCAAAATTTTATTTCTATAGAAATTGTGCAAATTGTAGTTCTATAGAAATTGTGTCAAAATGTATTTTTATAGAAAATTTTGTCAAAATTTTATTTCTATAGAAAATTTTGTCAAAATTTTATTTCTAATGAAAATTTTGTCAAAATTTTATTTCTATGAAATTTTTCAAAATTTTATTTCTATAGAAAATTTTGTCAAAATTTTATTTCTATAGAAAATTTTGTCAAAGTTTTATTTCTTTAGAAAATTTTGTCAAAATTTTATTTCTATAGAAAATTTTGTCAAAATTTTATTTCTATAGAAAATTTTGTCAAAATTTTATTTCTATAGAAAAAATTGTCAAAAATTTATTTCTATAGAAAAATTTTCAAAAATTTATTTCTATAGAAATTTCGTAAAATTTTCGAAATTTTATTTCTATAGCAAATTTTGTCAACATTTTATTTCTATAGAATATTTTGTCAAAATTTTATTCGTTGAAATTCTTGTCAAATTTTATTTTTATAAAAATTTTGTCAAAATTTTATTCCTGTAGATATTTTCAAAATTTTATTTCTATAGAAAATTTTGTCAAAATTTATTTCTATAGAAATTTGTCAAAATTTTATTTCATAGAAAATTTTGTCAAGATTTTATTTTTATCGTTAATTTTGTCAACATTTTATTTCTATAGAAATTTTTGTCACATATATGTCAGTAAAATCCAAAGTTTTATCTTTTTCTACAGTCAAAATTTTTGTCAAAATTTTATTTATTTTTGTGTGCAAGCAAGGCCAGCAATAAAATGAATTATATTGGTCCCAGTTTTAATATAGTCCTAGAGTTTCTAGGACTATATTATACTGTCTCTATCATAATTGTTTTCTTCTGCATTTCTATATTAAATTTGATGCAGTTTCTTCTTATTTGCTTGCCACTTTATCTGTATTTTTGTATTGCATATGCAATGCATCTGAATATCATTATGTAGCTTAGTCACATCAAATACAAGGAAATAATATATGACAGCATATTAAAGATCATATATAAAAAAATATGTTTTCTGTTTCATATGTATGTACTGTGTATGTAATATATGTATATAACAGACTGTCAGCCAGCAAGCATATGATGATGGTCCAGGCTAAAGCAATCAACTTCATGTCTGAAGAAAAAAATTTTGCGCTAGCACATAGTGGGATGGGAAGATCAAAACTTCAAGAAAATACAAATGTTGTCAAAAACATATAAAAATCATAATAAAAATTAAAACCTTAGGTTAGGTATAGTGGCAGCCCGAAGCTCACTTAGACTATTCAGTCAATTTGTGATACCACAGTGGTGAGCTTCTCTCTTATGCTGCCCGATTCTATGTTTAGCAAGGTACCTCATTTTTACAGCCGAGTCCGGAAGCTTGCAAAGCGGCTTCCACATTCCAGTGTAAATCCACTTAGAGAAGCCTTTGAAACCCTCAGAAATGTCACCAGCATTACTGAGGTGGGATAGTCCAACCGCTGAAAAACTTTTTGGTGTTTCGGTCGTAGCAGGAATCGAACGACACGACCTTGTGTATGCAAGGTGGCATGCTAACCATTGGCACCACGGTGGCTCCCTAACCAATTAAGAAACACGGTTGCCACAAGATTCTACCTAAAAATGGAAAAAAAAGAAAAAAAAAAAAAAAAATAGATTTTTTTTACTAATTTGGTAAAATTCTTGAATGTTTTGGGTTGATTTTCCAAAACATTTCTCTTCAACTAAAAAGGTACTTCAATTTCTGTAAATGCGAATGGAATTTTGAGCGCGTCGTGAACGGACAAAATTTTGAGAAAATTATCTATAGAACTAAAAATTTTGTAATAATTTTTCTATAGAATAAAATTTTGAGAAAATTTTCTAATAAATGAATAAGAATTTTGAGAAAAATTTTCTATATGAAATAAAATTTTGTAAAATTTTACTATAGAAATATAAAATTTTGAGAAAATTTTCTATACGAATGAAATTTTGAAAGAAAAAATTTCTAATAGAAATAAAATGTTGAGAACAATTTCTATCTACAGGAACGTACAATTTGAAAAAAATTGTTTTAAAATAAAATAAGATATTGAGAAAATTTTCTATAAAATAAAATTTTGAAAAAAATATGCTATAAAGAAAATTTAAAAAACAAACATATGCTATAAAAATAAAATTTGAAAATTTTTCTATAGAAAATAAAATTATGAAGAAAAGTGTCTAATAAAATAAACTAAATAATTTTGAAGAAAAATTTCTAAAGGAATAAAATCTTGAAAACATTTTCTATAGAAAATAAATTTTGAAAAATTTTGCTACATGAATAACATTTTGAGAAAATTTTCATAGAAGAAAGCAAAATCTATAAAAATTTTCTATGATTTTTTTTTTTTATAAATTTGAAATTTTATAATTAAATTTTTTTTCAATCGAATTAAAATATTGAGAAAATTTTCTAGAGGAATAAACATTTTGAAAAAATGTTAATACGAATAAATCATGAAAAAAATTTTTTTTATTTTTGTTGGGTGTAGATTGTATTTTTGAGACTTTTTTTATAGGAAGTCTCAAAAATTTCTTCTGTAGAAATAAAATTTTTTGAAAATTTCTAATACCGCAAAAATCGCTTTTTAAGAAAATTTTCTATACTTCAGAATACAATTTGGCCAAAGAAAAATCTTTCTTTAACAAATCAAATTTAAGAAAATGTTCTACAGAAACACACAATTTGAGAAAATTTCTATAAAAAAGAGAAAATGTTATATAACATATTAAATTTTGAAAAAATTTCTACTAAAAATAAAATTTTGCAGAAATTTTTCTGCAGAAATAAATTTTGAAGTTAAAAGAAGCTAACATTTTTTGAAAGAAAATCCTTATAGAATGACAATAGAAATAACATTTTTGAAAAAATTTTCAGCCTAGATATACAACTCGAGAAAATTTCAATAGAAATAAATTTTGAGCAAATTTCCTATATAACATATAAATTTTCTATAAAATTTTTATTTCTTTAGCAAAAAATTTTGTCAAGATTTTAACTTTTTTTGTTTTTCATATTTCTATTAACAATTGGCTAGATACGATTTTGAGAATTTTTTTTAAGGAGCATTTAACATTTTTGAACAAAATTTTTGTTGAAAATTTGCTATAGAAATCAATTTTGAGGAATTTTTATAGAAATAAAGTCTTGAAAAATTTCTTGCCAGAATAACATCGGGTTTTTTGGAAATTCTTTATCATTTTGAGAAATTTTTTATATTTTCAATAATTTTTTAAAGAAATCTAATTTTTCGTGTTATTCGATACTAAAATAAGTAAGGAAAGTCTATAGTCTGGCGGGACCGACTATATTATACCCTGAACACACTTTGTATCTAAATTTTGCGATAACAAATATCAGCATCCCGTCAAATGTGTTGGGGGGCTATATATAAAGGTTGCCCCAAATACATACATTTAAATATCATTCGATGGCTGGACAGAATTTGATAGACTTCTACAAAATCTATAGACTCAAAATTTAAGCCGGCGCTAATGCACTAGGGTGGAGCAACAATGTTAGTAAAAAAAAAACAAGTAAGTAAAGTCTAAAAGTCGGGCGGGCCGAATATATATACCCTTACCCCTATGTAGGCAACATTTGTGTTACCATCTCAACTAACTTCACCATTTGCTGAAGCTTATATACAAGGAGACAATTTTTTCAGGCTCTACAAATCTCTAAGAATTAAAATTTAAATCGGCTAACGCTATCCCAGTTAAATTGGATGGAAACTTCCATGAAAATGGGTCCTAAAAATGTGTAAACAGTCCTAACCATATTTTCCGCCAACTCTGGTATACGTATATATGGGAGCTATATATTATCTTGAACCGATTTTGACTAAATTTGACAATGTATAGTTAGAGATAATAATTTTCTGCTATCTATGCGAAATTTCAACGTAAAATGGAGTAATCAACTTTGGCGCTCCTGGTCATATGAGTGCAAAATCGGACGGAAGATATAATATGGGAGCCATATCTAAATCTGAAACGCGATTCAACCAAAATTTGGCCAGCAATTACCGAATCTACTACTAAACGTAACCCTTGTGGCGAAATTTTAAGCAAATCACGGTCGGCAAAACCCTGGTTTTTGGAGGGCCATATAAGTTCAAATCGTAACGAAAGATATAATATGGGAGCTATATCTAAATCTGAATCGAATTTTTGACGCATATTTGGGCCACATACAATAGATCAATTAAAAGTACCGCTTGTGCAAAATGTTGTAGTATGTCTGGGCAAAACTCTGGCTTTTGAGACCATATAAGTCCAAATCGGGCGAAAGATATAATATGTGAGCTAATATCTAAATCTGAAACCGCCTTCTCCAAAATCATAGGGTTTCTAATTCTGAGACAACACCCATACTTGTGCCCAAATTTGAAGTCGATTGGGCTAAAACTGCGACCTAGACAATGATTACAAAAAATGTGTTCAGCGACAAGACGGACATGGCTATATCGACTCACCGCTGAGGCATTTTTAACAAGGTTTAGGTTAGTGTGGGCAGCGATGTAATCAGGCTCACTTAGACTATTCAGTCCATTTGTGATACCACATGTGGTGAACTTCTCTCTATCACTGGGAGTGCTGCCGGAGTTCCATGTTAGGCTTCAAATGACAAGGAGCCTCCATTTTAATGAGCCGAGTCCGAACGGCGTCCACCATTTCCAAGTGAACCACTGTAGGAAGAAGCTTTGAACGCCCTCAGAAACTGTCACCAGCATTACCTGAGGTGGGATCAATCCACCTTGAAAAAGCTTTTTGGTGTTGCGGTCGAGCAGGAATCGAAACCCACGACCTTGTGTATGCAAGGGCGGGCATGCTAACCATTGCACCCCGGTGCTCCGTAGCAATTTTTAACCAAAGACACCATGTGTCTATCTCGTCTCCTTCTACGGTGTTGCAAACATATGACGAACTTATATAAAATACCCTGTTCCAAAGTGTGGCGCAGGTATAAAAAGCCATTGTATAGTTCTCCAGTAGCAATTTTACCGCTTGTTGGCATAAGCTAAAAATGGTTTAAAACATATAAAAATTGTGAACACACTTACAAGTCAAAGGGTATTTTATAGCACCCAAAAAATTCTCGTCTAATAGAAGGATCAAATCTAATGAGGTTGTTTTTCATACTAACCTCATCCATAGACTTGATCAAAAAACTTCAAAATATAGATTTTTTTAGTTTTGGAAAAAATGTTCTTCCATTTGTGGCACGTTAGGCAACCGTGATCTGAAGTAGATGGTCTGGGTACATGTCCTTTAGACTGCAGGTTATGAAGGTATACTTGCCCGTGTTTTCTGATCAAATCGGTATGTCCATATCTCCCACTTTTGGGCTGAGATAAAAGAGCAGATGATGCCTTTTTAAGGGGTTCGAAAATGCTCAAAAAATGTCAAAATCTTCGGAATCGGTTTGTGTAGTTGCTAGAGAGCCAGATTAATTAACAGAATTTCAAAAAGTGGATTGGGCGCCAAAAAAGCGTCCGGTGGACTCATAGTAACTCAAATCTGGAAGTCGGTTTATATGGAACTCTCCAGAGCCTGTAGAAGGTTAAATAATCTTGAGGTCCTTTAAGTTGGGGGCTCTATCTAAAACTTTAACCTGATGAGACCCAATTGTTTATGTAGCACGTGCCAATACGCTGTGGGCAGACTATAGCAATAATAAGGAGGTAAACAATAATCTGGCAGCTTTCATTGATTAGGATAGAAGCTCACAAACTGACAATGGACTTTAATCGCCGATGTGTCTGTAATAACAATATACGAACTTTGACCAACCTAACAACAAAAAACAAAATGCAGGATAATTCTATTTTTTTTTTTAAATTTATAGTCCATAGCAATTTCTTAGTGTTTTCTTTCTTTATTTTTCTTCCTATAATCTCGCATTTATAGATATCCTATCTACCTTTGACCCATAGATAAAAAGGCACCGCGTGGAATTTTGTTGGAATGCGAGTAAAAAGAGCCCGGCCTACAATGATGAACCACTGAAGAAACAATGATGTGCGGTGGTTATACCCGTTTTGACATTTCCCTGGAAAACCAATTGTCGAAGGCTTTGGGGAAAAAGAAATGAACGGTGATCTAATTCATTGGATATGAACTATGCAAAATGCGCTATAAAAAAGCTCCACTATTGTCTATGGTCCACGTGGCAACAATTTAATATGGTGCAATGTGATGCGCTATCGGTTGGCAAACAATTTCTCCAAAAACTCGAATGAGGAAAGTGTACGTAGCATGATTATGATGATTTCAAATGGATAGCCTCGTATAACGAATCCTGCCTTGAAGTTCAAAATGAAATTACGAAAAGGGCTCACAACAGGAATTTACCAGGTCTAACGAGGTAAACGTAATTACCGCTTGTCGGGAAGATGAAGGATGAGACATCGTCAGATATGACTTTGGCTGGCAAACGAGGATTGGCCAATACTTTTGTCGAGTACGAGGGGCAAAGATAGGATGTTTCCAAATCAAACCATTAAAGCGTTCTGCCTAGGTGGTTCTGAGTATGTGAGCAGTTGATCCCTTTGAAGGCCCCGTAAGAAAACAATGACTTTATTAAATTGTAGCGTTATTTTTTTGATTTTTGGAAAAAGTCTTCACCTGCTGGTGGTGGTGCTGGCAGTAAACGTCAGAGATTTCATGATTTCGGTAATAAATTCGTTGCTGTACGAGGTAAAAAGAACGATGTGAATGGAAATGATCATGAAATGACATCGACCCTCAAGGGCGACATCATAGGATGGTCTTCATTACCTTCGACATCAATTCACTATCATCTTCTTATATTCAATCGAGTCGAGGCATAACAGGTAATGAAAATGCCGCGCTTTTGTATGGAAAAGCAACGATAGAACAAGGCGTGCACACCACAGGCTTTTTGGTATGAGAGGAAAAAGGCAGTCATTAACAAGCGGGTAAGTGTAGCACCCGAAAAAAAAAAATATTATACAGGATTACAAGATATAGCGGAACATAAATTTATAAGGATTTGGGCAATCCACAAATGAATTAAAACAAATTTTCTTTAAAAAAATAATGAATTTATATTAAAAATAAAGTTCAATTATCCTTGCTTCATTTTTCACATTAAATTTATGGCAACAAATTTTCCCAATTTTGCGTCCGCTCCGTTAAAGCCACATGTCTTTGAACTAAGTCAAATTTTATTTATTCATTGAGTTTACACATGGAATCGGGGAGCCTCATTGAGGAAGGTTAGATTAACATAAGGTTTTGGTTTAGTTGGCAGTGTGCATTTTTACAAATGCTGCCAACCAAACTAAAGAAAATTGAATATAACGAGTAGAAAATAATTCAAAGGGGCAAACAGGGCGAACGTAAAATGAAAGCAAAAAAAAAAAAATAAAAAAAATATAAACAACATTCTCGTGTGCTCCTACACAGAAAAAATTTCAGCGAAAAATATTTCAAATAAATTTTAAAATTGAGTTCTAAAAAAAATTCAATTAAAAATTTAATTGATTCAAGCAATTTTTTATTAACCTCCACCAAATAAGGATGGGGGGTATATTAACTTTGGTCATTCCGTTTGTAACACATCGAAATATTGCTCTAAGACGCCCATAAAGTAAGACGCCCAATAAAAGTCGTGGTGAAATTCTGAAAGTCGACCTAAGCCATTCCATCTGTTGAAATC
The DNA here is from genome assembly GCA_003123925.1 of Haematobia irritans. Classification (NCBI taxonomy): domain Eukaryota; kingdom Metazoa; phylum Arthropoda; class Insecta; order Diptera; family Muscidae; genus Haematobia; species Haematobia irritans. The sequence goes on from PGFW01023919.1 coordinate 17,009, forward strand.
GCCTAACTTCCGAACGAAACAAGCAATCGACTTGAAAACTTGGCATAAGTAATGTTATTGATGTAAGGTCGATGGTAATTGCAAATGGTATATGTTATATGATCTCTAACAATCATGCAAAAATTGGTTCCACATCGGATCCATACTTATATAATAGCACCCATATAAACGCGATCCACAGATTTGGCTGGCGGATCCTCTAAGATAAAGCAAATTTCATCACGTCGCGGCTGAGAATTTGGTATATGGTGTTAAAAGTAATATTGCATCTAACAACCTATGGCAAAAAATTGTCCAAACATCGATCATAATTATATATAGCCCCCATATAAATCGATCTCCCGATTTGGGAGATCTAAGATGCTTCTCTAATAGAGAAGAAAATTTCACGTCCCCATGACCGACTGAAATTTGGTATCATCGTGTTAACTATATGATTCTCCTAAACAATCATGCGGCAAAATTGGGTTCACAAATCGGATCAAAATAATTATGATATAAGGCACTCAATATAAAACCGATCCCCCGAATTTGGCTTGCGATACTCCTAAGAGAAGGGCGAATTTCATCCGATCCGGCCTGAAATTTTGGTATATGGTTGGTTAGTAATATTGTATCTAACTAACCAATGCAAAAATTGGTCCCACATCGGTCCATAATTAATATATAGGCCCACCATATAAACCGATCCACAGCAGATTTGAAAAACTCGGCGGAGCCTTGTGGATGAACACAATTCAGCCGGATTCGGTTGAAATTTGGTAGCATGGTGTTAGTAAAATGGTCTCTACAAATCATGCAAAAATTGGTCCACCATCGGTTCGCCATAAAGCCCCCATATAAACCGATCCCGCAGATTTAGCTTGCGGAGCCTCTTTGGAGGAGCAAATTTTCATTCGTATTTGGTTACATTGAGTGTAAACGTAAATAAATATGGTCTCTAACAACTAATGCAAACTTGGTGCAGCATCGGTTCATAAATTATATAAGCCCCCATATAAAGCCGATACTCCCGATTTGGGAAGATGCTAAGAATCTTCTCTAAAGAGAAAAAAAATTTCATCCCATCCGACTATAATATAGCCCGCCATATAAACCGATCCCCAGATTTTTAACCTCCGAGACGGCCGTGGATGAGGGGGCAAAATTCATCTCGATTCGGTTGAAAATTTGGGTACATGGTCTCTAACCAACCATGCCAAAATGGTCCACATCGGTCCATAAATTATATAATAGCCCCCATTCGAGGAGCAAAAATTCATGGCCGACCGGGTTGAAATTTGGTTAGCGTTGTGAAATTTGTAGCATTGCGCTATCCTATATGCCGCTAAACCACGCAGCCAAACTTAGTCCCAATATCCAGTCTATAGTTTATATATATGCCGTCAACCAAAAAAAATCTACCAAAATTTTAATTTCTAGAAAATTTTGTCAAAATTTTATTACTATACAAAATTTTGTCAAGATTTTATTTCAATGGGAAAATTTTTGTCAAAATTTTATTTTCTATAGAAAATTTTGTCAAAATTTATTAACAATACAAAACTTTTTCACGATTTTTATTATCTATAGAAAAATTTTTTCAAAAATTTTAATTTGTATAGAAAAGTTTTGTCAAAACTGAATTATATATGTATTTAATCGGCCTTTTTTTAGTGTAATATATACCCATAATGGACCTAAACAATACAATTGAGAAGACGGTGTTAAGAAGTGTTTAAGATACCTTGTCATCTGGCAAAGTGTTGCCGCAACACAAGTAATTTGAAATTGTGAAATGACAAGTCTTTAGTAACAAGTTTCTATGCAATCCATGATGGAGGGTACATAAGATTCGGTCCTGGCACGAACTTACGGCCAGTATATACTTGTTTTAAATGAAACAAAACTCAAATCACAAAAAAATTAATAGTATCAAATTATTTTTTAAATGACTTTCAATTATATTTTTTAATTGATAACTATGCATTTTTCTCTGAAGAAGTCTGTTTTCTTATTTTTTTTTTTTGTGAAATTTAATACTGTTTTAATGACATCTTATCAATTTCAGAAATTCTGCACCTAATCGCTAGACTTTTCAAAAAAAATGGCCTAAATAATATAATAAAAATTCTTTATTTGGCAATATAGTTGAGTTTTTGTATGATAAGATATCGTCAATCAAACTCATACTGTTTGAAAAAAAGCACTAAAGTTGGAGTTTTTTTGTTTTGAAAAGGCCCTTAAAGGCATTTTGGTGGGCTTTTTGGATTCAAAAAGCAACTAAATTTGGTGCAAAAATCAACCAAAAATTTGGCAATCACTTTGATTTATTCAAGTCACCATCAATAGCATCTGAAATCTCTGCTTTTAGGATAACTCTCGTATCGTTTTGGCAGTGCTGAAAATGCCTTCAATATGCATTTATTTTCACAACAAGAACCTCGAAAAACCTTTTATACAAAAAAGAACCCTAAAAAGTCCTATTCAGGGCAAAATAAAAAAAAAATGCGCAATATTTTTACAAGAAAAAGATAAACGCCATAAGTGAGGCCTGAAAAAAATGCGGCTACCACTCACCCTCAAAAAAAAAATCGCTTCTTTAACATATGTTCCAAACATATTTTGCCAGGAAGGCACATATATTATTGGATACTGCCGAAAATATTAATATGTTTGTTTATGTGAAAGGCATATTATATGTTTTGGAAGCATTTTTGAGCCCCAAAAATATTATATGCTTTTGGAAGAATTTTCCCGCAAAAGAAGATGTGATCATTCCCGAATCACAATAATGTTTCACTTCCACGAAATTTTTAGTTTGCTTGGCAACGCTTTTTTCTGTAAATAGCAAATAATCGTTGAAGAAATTATTCAATTTTATAATTTTTTTTTTTTTTAAATTTTCCTTCGCCTGGGCGGCAGGAATCGAAACCGAGCCCATACAGTTTGTAAGCCAACACACTAACCACTGGCTACGTAGTAGTTATAGATCACGCAGTAGACAAGCAATTATCGTTACAATTTACATTTAATAATAGCATACTTTGCAGCGCCCAACGAGCCCATGCAAACATAACATTTATTCAAAAGAAAACATACATTTCCTTTGGTCACGTGAGCAGTGGTTAGCATGTCTGCGCTTGCAATGCAAAAGGGGTCGTGGTTCAATTCCTGCTGCCGACCGAACCAATTTTTTTTTGGCTGTTTTTTTTTTGCAAATTCTCTATGCTGCTTGGTTTCCCGAATGTCCTATTCTCTTTACGTCCGATACTCATTCTAATATTCAAATTAATATAATATTTAGACTTAAGCAATATAACAATTTTTGGCCTTATCATAAAGCAGTTTTTCCGAAAACAACATAACAACCGTTTCAACAGAAATTGTAAACATATATATGTTTGCTCGAAATTGTTAAAATTTATATATGTTTAGCATTCACACAAATTAATTTTTATGAAAACATTCATACCCCAAACATAATATAATTTATTTAACATATTAAAACATATGTGTCACAAACATTTAGTGTTAGTTTAGGAACATTACATGTATTGGGCACTTAAATATATTGTGTTTAAAAATTGGCCCGAAACACATTTTGTTTATTATTTGGAACAATATTGAAAAACATATTTTTCCTAAGCAGTGCAGCCGCCTTTAAAGCTATAACGATAAGCCACTTTTGGTTTTCCAGCAATGAAAAACACATTTTATGTCAAAAATTCGTTCTTATTATCAACATATGTAGTCGCCCTTCAAAAGCGATACAACGATTTTATAACGACCTTCCAATTTTTTGATACCATTTTCCTTCGGTTTTGCTCAAATAGGTCCTCTCAGTTTTGGGCGATCCCCTCTTCATTGCAGTCCAAAATTTTTTTCCTGCGAGCATGCTTTTTGGAGGTCTGAGAAAAGTCGGCTTGCACGGATGAAAAAGATGACTGTTTTTCATATGTTTGGCTATAAACATTATAATGCTTTGGAACACAAAATTTTTAAACACAATATTTTTGAGTGGCAAGCATATAAATGTTCATGAAAACTACATAAACATGTTTGGGACATATATGTTAATATGTTAGATCATATTAATGTTTGGGACATAATATGTTTGTAATATAACAGCTTGGATGCAAACATATATTAATTTAGATAATAGCTAATAAAAACATATATGTGTTTTATGTAGCTTGGAGCGCTATTTAACAGGGAGCGATATTTGAATTTAAGATTGGTGGTTGTTAGCTTGTTAATTACAAAAATTAACATTTTATTTTCATTTGGCAATTGGATCAGCTATTCTTCTTTAATCCTTTACAAAACTGTGTGGTCCGCTGTTGCGTAATCCGCGTCCGGCAAAAGGTAAAAAAATTAAATAAAAAATAATAAGCAATTGAATAATTTTCTTCTACAAAATGTTTTGTAAATTACAAGAAAAATTTTGAGGCATTCAGGTCCGAAAACCTAATGTTGTTTAAGCACGCTATAAATTACCTGTTTTAATTTTCATATTACATTATGATTGTAAATTATATATAATAAATAAATAAAATTTTGAGCACAATTATGTTTGGGAGAATTTTTTTTAAGCATATATAATATATTTTGGGTGGCAAAAATGCTTCCAAACATAAAATTATATTTCACCTATAATAACATATTGTTTTTTTGGAAGAGCAACATTATTGGAATTTGATGCAAAAATAAAAATGTTTGGAACTTTAGACTACCCAAACATATATTGTTTAGAACCAAAAATAATACTTTCAAACATATTATATATTGGGAAGAGATTCAAACATAAATAAATGTTTGGGCAATACCCAAAATGTTATATGCTTGAAGGCAAAAATAA
>PGFW01023924.1:14962-25172 GCA_003123925.1 Haematobia irritans
AAGAAAGGCTGAGCACGATATTACAATACTTCCAATTAACGTTGATTTAGTACTTCAATAAGTGCTGCAAGATTTTATTTTTTATCTCCATTACAAAGAACCTCATTCACATACTACCACATCGCACTTATTTTATGAAAACTTTTGTTTTAAATTTTATTATATTTTTTTCTTTGTTATAAATTGATTTTTCCCAAAAGAATATCGTTGGAATGTCTTCACAATCAAAACAAAATTGCTTAACTTTCCCTAAATTCAACATTTGCCAATATTCGCTCACGTAGTTTGTCACCTCATTATTGCATTCGATTGCCAATTGTTCGATTGCCGATTGCATTCTATTATCTGAGTTGCATATACCATCGTTTCCTCTCCATGGAACTTTGCAACAACAGTCAGCAGTGAATTGTGGTTGCAAAGTTCGATTTCCGTTTGCTTCTTGTAAGGCATGTTCTATTTTTGTTAGAACGAGTGTAGCATGAAAAGTTTATGTCAATGGCTTCTGCGACACTCATCCATCCGATGACGCAACTTGTTGCTGTTTGGATAAAAGTTTGTTGCTTTATTAACCATTTTTGTGTTGCACTTTTGGTACATCAGCTTGTAGCCAGATCGAGGAACTCTGTGGGATGCTTGGGATGTTGTGAGATGTTGAATGATATAATTCATTCAACCGTCGAACGGAACGGACGTGTTTTTTTAATAGCGGATAAAATCATCGTAATAAGTACCTAGTACGAATTTCAAATGTGGTGGGATATTAGGCCACCATGCAGAGAAATTCAAAGACATCCACTGTGGGTTGCTAACTTCAGGGCTCAGTGGACGGGTATCGACTGGAGTTATAAAGTTGGGCAATGACCAAGAGTTAAGTCCAAATTAGTCGACCTGTAGACGGATTAAGCCCTACTGTGTTTAGTATCCCATTTATCATCTGTAGTAGTTAGTTTAAGTTTATGTTTATTGTCCAAAACTTGCCATAGCTTGATTGATGAAGTTGAGGCCATTGTTAGATGACTTGCTGTTGCATTACATTTTTGTTGCCCTCAAACCATTAATGTCTTAAACTTGCAAATTGTTGTGACTGATCCCCCAGGCTAGTTGGTCGATAGTATGTGAAAAACTTTTTCCTTTCAAAGGTTGTGGACTCACAATTAACTCTATGGCGCAGAGGTTTGTTTGTTGTTCCTTTGCATTGTAGATGAAGTAACTGTAACTATATTTGCTAATGGTGATGTTGGCCGCTAAAAGATGCAGTTGCGAATGCTGCTGGTGTTACTTCAACTGCCACTGAAAAGAGCGAGCTGTCGCTTAGGCATTTGATTCATGATGAAGCTGCTATTTTACGACATGATACTACTGCCTTTTTGCAAAAGTTCGGTTTTTTTTTTTGGTATGGGGTATTTCCATTGGGCTTAGTTAGTCTATGCACCATGGAAGAGTAATTGAAGCAAGTAAGTAGCAACTGTAAAGCACCAGTTCAGCTATGTGACCATGGCATACATGTTGTGTTGGCAATGTTGCCTACTTGCAATTTTTGATAAAAATACACTGCAGGACAAAGATTTGAAAATCAGAAACTGTGGTGTATTTTCCATGATTTGGACTACGTTGCAGTTTTGATTACCTTTTTATGAAAGAGTATACATACTCTTTCGTATAGTATTTGATGGTATTTAATGGGACGTTAGGGCGTTATGTAGCGTTTTGTAACAACCACCACACCCAGAGAAGGAATATGATCACCTCAAACATGTTTTAAGAGCAAAATGTTATTTTTGGGTGGTGACCATGGTAACATTGGTTTTTCGCAACATGTTATTTTTCTCGAAAATCATGTATCTGATTTCGGCAAGCAGGTTATATTTGACTAGAAAATAACATTTTATTGAACACCATGTTACATGGTCACCATACAAAAATAACATTTTGCTCTTGAAACATGTTTGAGGTGATCATATTCCTTCTCTGCGTGTAGCGCCTACTGGAGACAAAGTATTATTTTAAATTGTGCTCCCAGCAAACCTACTACGAAGCAGGCAAAGATTGTCCCACAAGGAGGAAAGGTAATGACCATTGAATACTGAAATTCACACCGGCAGAAGAGAAAATCTCACTTCGGACAATAAGATCAAATATTCGAGTCAGTTTAAGAGCAATTCGAAGGACATTCATAATAATCGAATTAGCGTGGATCCACTATTAGACACCAAATATCAAAGAGTAGCCGAAACATGGGACTGCAAATTGGCAAACGTGCTACTAAGAAAGACGGAAAGATGATGGCCAACATTTTCTAGAATTCACAGGGTGTGATCTAAATCGGCTACCAGGCAAGTGATAAAAGGATCACAGGGTTCTACTACGACAAAGCATTGGACCCGTTCGCTCCTGAATTAAAAAAAAATACACCCCAGCAGTTGCTGATAATCCAAGTCCAAATTGGATTACCAGCAGTTGCAGTGGACATTATTCTTATTATTACCCCTAAAAATGTTACAATAGCGGACTCGTTCTTTCAAACTACAAGCCAGGAAAAATAACAGCTCAGTGACTGTGTTCTTGTACGTCAACATGATTAAGGCTTGTCGCATTCAATTAATGGATGGCGAGCTAATTTTCAATTAGTTCATTGCATGAATAGTTTATATGGTTGACCTTTGGCATCCAAAGGCAGACTCGGATTGACTACAGACTGAGACATATGATAACAAACCATACTACTGTTTACCCATAGATGCTAATTGTTCTACGGTTAGCTTATTGTAAATCGTTCTGTTCGTAGTTCGAATCCACAGTAACTACAACTGAGGTCTTCGGACCTACAGTTCAACAACTGAGACCTTCGAATCTACAGTTCCACCATTGAGATCTTCGGCCCTACAGTTACAACAGACATTGGGTTCGTATTTCAGCCACCCAGATCTTCGGATGCAATGAGACCTTCGGGTCTCACTGAGATCTTCGGACCTACAGTTCAACAACTGAGACCTTCGAATCTACAGTTCCACCATTGAGATCTTCGGCCCTACAGTTCCAACAGACATTGGGTTCATATTTCAGCCACCCAGATCTTCGGATGCAATGAGACCTTCGGGTCTCACTGATATCTCCGGATATATAGATGTCCACCATTGACACCTTCGAGTCTATTCTTCCACCACTAAGACATTCAGGTCTACAGTTCAGTCACTGAAATTTTCGAATCCACAGTTCCACCAACGAAGACTTCGGATCTACAGTTCAACCACTGAGACCTTCGAATCTACATTTCCACCATTACGACTATCGGGCCTACAGATGCACTGAGATATTCGGGTCTCCAGTCCCACCACTGAGAACTTCGGACTTATTGTTCAATAACTGAAATACTCTAATTTGCAGTTACACCTACGAGGTCTTCGGGCCTATAGTCAAGCACTGAGAACTTCGAATCTACAGTTCCACTATGAGACCTCTTGGCCTACAGTTCCACCACTGAGACATTCGGACCTACAGTTCACCCACTGATACCTTCGAATCTACAGTTCCATCATTGAGATCTTCATCTAAGACATTGGGTCTACACTTCACCCACCGAGATCTTCGGATCCACAGTTACACCAATGAGACCTTCGGGTCTCACTGATATCTTCGGATATATAGATGTCACCCATTGACACCTTCGAGTCTATTCTTCCACCACTAAGACATTCAGGTCTACAGTTCAGTCACTGAGATTTTCGAATCCACAGTTCCACCAACGAAGACTTCGATCTAACAGTTCTCACCACTGAGATTTCGAATCTACATTCCACCATTACGACTATCGGCCTACAGATGCACTGAGATATTCGGGTCTCCAGGTCCCACCAGTGAGACCTTCGGACTTATTGTTCAATATACTGATAATACTCTAATTTGCAGTTACACCTACGAGGTCTTCGGGCCTATAGTCAAGCACTGAGAACTTCGAATCTACAGTTCCACCATGAGACCTCTTGGCCTACAGTTCCACCACTGAGACATTCGGATCTACAGTTCAGCCACTGACATTTTCCGATTGACAGTTCTACCAGTGAGACCTTAGGGTCTATAGTTCAATCACTTAGATCTACGTATCCACATTTCCACCACCGAGGCTTGTGGCCTACAGTTCAATCACTGAGATCTTCGAAGCTACTGTTCCATCATTGAGACCTTCGGCCTACAGTTCAGCCATTGAGACATTCGGGTCTACAGTTGAGTCACTGAGATTTTAGGATCCAAAGTTCCACCACCACTGGGAAGCCTACAGTTCAACCACTAAGATTTCCAAAGCTACAGTACCACCATTGAGAGGTCTTCGGGGCTAAAGTTCAACCAATGAGACCTTCGTCTATACAGTTCCACTACTGAGACCTTAAGGCACACAGTTCCGCCACTGAGACCTTCGGGTCTACAGTTCAGTCAACGAGATTTTCGGATTTACAGTTCCACCAGGGAGACATTCGGGCCTGCGGGGCTACACTACCATCACTGGGAATTTCGGACCTATAGTTCCACCAACGAAATCAGTGATGGATCAATTGTTCTCACGTATTTTAGCCAGTAAAGTAGATTGGATGATAGTCGTCAGTAATACTAAGATCGGACCGATTACCGACCCGTGACTGCTGCCGAACACTACTACTCCACTACTACTGATACCGAAAGTAAGGCCGGCTCAGGTCTACGAATTATATCCAAGGCAATAACAAAAATCTACTGTAGCAACCTTCTGAAGCAGGTTGCTACACCGCCGTGGTGCAATGGTTAGCATGCCCGCCTTGCATACACAGGGTCGAGGGTTAAAACCCAGTTTCGACCAAACACCAAAAGGTTTTTCACCTTAGTAATGCTGGTGACATTTCTGAAGGTTTCAAAGCTTCTCTAAGTGGTTTCACTGCAATGTGGAACGCCGTTCGGACTCGGCCATAAAAAGGAGGTTCCTTGGCATTGAGCTTAACATAGAATCGGGCAGCACTCAGTGATAAGAGATAAGTTCACCATCGTGGTATCACAATGGACTGAATAGTCTAAGTGAGCCTGAAATATCGGGCTGCCACTATACCTAACCTAATCTAACCTTCTGAAAGCCGAGGATCTCATCAGCACTTCCCGATCACCTACAAATCGATGAATACACAGTTGCCCAAACATTACCGAGCTAAACTACTCGGCATCGAACAATTATCTTCCTCGAAGTCCGAATCGACTACCGATCAGGTTAGGTTAGGTGGCAGCCCGATGTATCAGGCTCACTTAGACTATTCAGTCCATTGTGATGCCACATTGGTGAACTTCTCTCTTATCACTGAGTGCTGCCCGATTCCATGTTACCGATCATAGATGGACCGAATTTTTTTATATCCAAATACCGATCATCAAGCAACCGACGAAACGAAGTTAGTATAATCTAACGACTACCTATGAAACCACTTCCTCTTAATCTCATCGAAAGTACCAATTCCCGATATCCACAAATCAGTAACATACCGAAATGTCAGCTCCTATCAGATCTAGTCATATTAGAGGGATTGGCGTAACTCTCAAAAAAAGATTATAAAATAATTTCAGTCCATACAGGAGAGAACACAAGTTTTCGTGTTCTTACTCCGAGGGTCCTTACTTGAGCCGAACGAGAAAACCAAGCTGTGCGCCAGAGTTGAAACCTGAATAGGTATGGCGTTTATAGGTTTACAGCTATGCAAGTGTGCAAAAGTGCATTTCCATAGTTTGTGTGCTGAATTTTACGAAAGAAAGCATATAGAATTTTCCACTTCTGTTCGCTTTGCGTCCATAAGATTAATCCTAAAAAACCATTAGTCTATATCAGCCAAAACCCCTGAGTCAACAGTTTATAATGTTTAATATATAAATTTTAATAAAACAATATGTTGAATCTTATCTGTTTCTCATCAATAAATTAAGTCCATTGGAAAACTTTGGTATTTTCTTGTTGCACAGTGCCCTCGATGGCAAGCTGTGTCTAAAGATTGTTAAAATCAACCAAGACATTACGATTCCTCTGTGAGATGACTGATGTTGTTGTGTAATTTAGTGCTCTTTAAAAGCCAAAATGAAAACTTGGCCGCAAAAATAGAAGAATACGAAAATTGTTACAACGACCAAAGACCAATATAATAATTCCAAAAAAAAAAAAAAAACAAAATTGGAAACTAAAAGCCAAAAATCCTTTACATCTAAACATCATTGTCCAGGGCTTATGGCATATTTAAGAGGGAGTGTATTCGCGAAACATGTTTTCGGCCCAAAAACCTCAATGAAACTAAAATCGATTGAAGAGGGGCAAAATTAAAACATCTTCATATCAAGTCGGCCAGCAGCCAAAAACGATTCATATGTCCGTCCGTTCATTCATTCATGCATCCATCCATCCATCCCACCTATCATCAATCTAAACACATTACACATGCGTGACATTTTGTAATAATTTTTTCTTTTTTTCTTCATCTTTCTGTGTTAAATTTGCAATACCTGGATATTTTAGCCAGATATCAGATGATAAAGGCCAAAAATGAGGTGTTTCATTATTTTATTTCCATTTATAAGAAGAAATATGTTATGCAATTTATTGAAATATCTATTCCCAGCATCACCAGACTTTAAGGCAACTAGACGGACGGACAACAGACAGGTGTGTGTCAAAGCGGTAGTGTGGGATTTTATTTTATTACATTTGTTTCTTTTTTTATAGGTTTCCTCTTCGTTTTTTTTTCTTATCGTAGCTTAGCTAATTTGTTTAATCCAAAATTTCATATATTTTGACAGTTTTTCTTGTTTTGTCTTTTGCTTTTATCGATGTAATAAAATACTTTTTTGTTTCGATAATAATTTATTATATATCTGGGCATATAATTAATTATATGTCAAATAAGCATTAATTTGAACATTCCAAATGATCAATATTTAAGTTTATATATATTTTTTACTTTAATTTTACAGTTTGTCTTGAAATCATAAATTGTAACACCCACGTTATATTGCGAAAAACAAGATTATTAAATTTAGCCAAAATTTTTAAAAATATCCGAAAGCTTTTTTAAGATAATTAAATTTAAATAAAAGTCATCGATGATCGATTGATCAGCCACCAAAGGAATTAATATAATTGGCTAATACAATTTAAAATACATAACGAATTATCACTTTGGTTGGATTATAAGACAAATTACTTAAAATTGCAAAATGTTTTCTCAAACCATTTTTAGGAGGGACCATCCCAGGTAAGAGCAGATGCTGATTTTCAATGAAACAGTAATTATCCAAACAACAAAAAGCATATTTTACAAAATTTTATTTCTTTAGAAAATTTTGTCAAAATTTTATTTTTATAGTAAGTTTTACCAAAATTTTATTTCAATAGAAAGTTTTGTCAAAATTTTATTTCTATAGAAAATTTTGTCAAAATTTTATTTCTATAGAAAATTTTGTCAAAATTTTATTTCTATAGAAAATTTTATTAAAATTTTATTTCTATAGAAGAATTTTGTCAAAATTTTATTTCTATAGAAAATTTTGTCAAAATTTTATTTCTGTAGAAAATTTTGTCAAAATTTTGTTTCTACAGAAAATTTTGTCAAAATTTTATTTCTATAGAAAATTTTGTTTGTTATTTCTATGGAAAATTTTGTCAAAATTGTATTTCTATAGAAAATTTTTGCAAATTTTTTTTCTATAGAAAATTTTGTCAAAATTTTATTTCTATAGAAATTTTGTCAAAAATTTTATTTTCTATAGAAATTTTGTCAAAATTTTATTTCATAGAAAATTTTGTCAAAATTTTATTTCTATAGAAAATTTTGTCAAAATTTTATTTCTACAGAAAATTTTGTCAAAATTTTATTTCTATAGAAAGTTTTGTCAAAATTTTATTTCTACAGAAAATTTTGTCAAAATTTTATTTCTATAGAAAATTTTGTTTGTATTTCTATGGAAAATTTTGTCAAAATTTGTAATTTCTATGAAAATTTTGTCAAATTGTATTTCTATAGAAAATTTTGCAAATTTTTTTCTATAGAAATTTTTGTCAAAATTTTATATTTTTCTATGAGAAAAATTTTGTCATAGAAAATTTTCTTTCTATAGGAAGATTTTGTCAAAATTTTATTTCCATATGAAGAATTTAGTCAAATTTTATTTCTTTATAGAAAATTTTATTTCTATACGAAGTTATCTTAAAATGTATATCTATAGAAAATTTTGTCAAGATTTTATTTCTATAGAAAATTTAGTCAAAATTTTATTTCTATGAAAATTTAGTCAAAATTTTATTCTATAGAAATTTTTGCAAAATTTATTTCTATAAAATTTTGTCAAATTTTATTTCAATAGAAATTTTGTCAAAATTTTATTTCTATATGAAGATTTTTAAATGTATTTCTGTAGAAAATGTTGTCAACAATTTATTTTCTATAGAAAATATTTTGTCAAAATTTTTTTATTTCTACAGAAAATGTTGTCAAATAAAATACCGAAATTTTGTTAAAAAATTTATATCTATAGAAAATTTTTGAAAAATTTTTAAATTTCTATAGAAAATTTTGTCTAACATTTTATTTCTATAGAAAATTTTGTCAAAATTTTATTTCTATAGAAAATTTTTAAAAATTTTATTTCTATAAACGAAATTTTGTTAAAAATGTATATTCTAGTAGAAAAATTTTGTCAAATATTTGTATTTCTATTAGAATATTTTGTAAAATTTTATATCTATAGAAAAATTTTTGTAAATTTTTATTTCTACAGAAAATTTTTGCAAAATTTTTATTTCTATAGAAAATTGTTTGAAAATTTTATTTCTATAGAAAATTTTTTCAAAATTTTATTTCTATAGAAAATTTTGTCAAAATTTTGTTTCCATAGAAATTTTTGTCAAAATTTTATTTCTGTAGAAAATTTTGTCAATATTTTATTTCTATAGAAAATTTTGTCAAAATTTTATTTCTAAAGAAAATTTTGTCAAAATTTTATTTATAAGAAAATTTTGTTATAGTTTTTATTTCTATAGAAAATTTTTGGCAAAATTTTATTTCTATATAGAATTTTTTTTGCAAAATGTTATTTGACAGTGGCATAGGAAAAGAGATATGTTTGTTTTGAATTTATTTCGGCATAAGCCGGCTATCAATGTAAACCTTTTTTCGGAGGGTTTAAGTGTGGTTATTGTTGGGTTTAATGAACTGCCTGAATTTATTCTGATAATTGGTTGATAGTTTTGCTGCAAGTAGAGGATGCTGATGAGGAATGTGGTAATTCCGAAACGTGCGTCCATCCAACCATCTTGCAGTCTATAGGGCTTTGCCCAAATAAATTTGACAAAACATTATTTTCCTCTGTTGGTTAAGCTAACTTGAAGTTTAGTCAATGTAGTGGTTTTAAGGCTGCAATAAAAACAACAACAAAATGTTATTTGTATAGAAGAAATTTAGTTAAATTTTTCATTTCTAATAGAAATTTTTTTTCAAATTTTATTTCTCATAGAAAATTTTGTCAAATTTTGTATTCTATAAGCAATTTTGCCAACATTTTTATTTCTATAAAAAATTTTGTCAAATTTTATTTCTATAAAAAATATTTTTTCAAAATTTTTATTTTATAGAAAAATTTTTTGAAAACATGTTATTTCTGTAGAAAATTTTTTTGTCATAATCGTGAATTTCTTGAAAATTTTGCCAAAATTTTAAGTTTCTATATTGAAATTGTTGGTCAAATTTTGTTTCTGGCAGAAAATTTTGTAAAAAATTTATATCTATAGAAAATTTCTGTAAAAAAAATTATAGTCTAATAGAAAATTTTGTAAAAAGAATTTAATATCTAATAGAACATTTTTTGTCAAAAATTTTATTGGCGATATTGGAAATTTGTCAAAATTTTATTTCTGTATGAAAGATGTTGTTCAAAATGATTTATTGCAAATATATTTCAAATATTTATTTTAATTTGTCAAAATTTTATTTTCTCTATGAAATTTGTTGTCCAAATCTTTATTTCTATGACGAAATTTTGTTAAAATATTTATTATTCATGGTGAGAACTTTTTGATCGACCAACAGTCTCCATGGGGGCCTGGTGGTCCGACAGTCTCTAAATGGTGTGAATTTTAGTGCCTAAAACGTCCTGGTGGGGAATTGTAAAGGTCTGAAGGTTTAGTGGAATTGTAAGGCTAAAAAGAATATGGAAGGTTTGT
>PGFW01023935.1:7508-18325 GCA_003123925.1 Haematobia irritans
ACGAAATATAAAAATGCACAGACAAAATTAATATATCTACGTATCAGCATTTTAAATTCCGATCTTATTTATAAATGATCTGGCACTTAGCAAAAACTTCAAAACAAAAACACTATCTACTCTACAAATATGAGAAAAAGCTTTTTCTCCTTTTTCCATTAAGAGAGAGCAGATTATGCTCCATTAGGATGTTAGAATTCAAACATGACTTGAATCGCGTATTGCACAATAGTGATACTCCAAACCCAACATGCTTAGATGTACATTAAGGGGGGTTTAATTGACTCAGGAATCATATCATAAAATTCGCATTTGCAGTTGTGCCGCTATGACAAACAGATCCTGGCTACAAAAGATTTGATACATCATGTCGCTGTTAGTCGGATCAGTTCCCCATTCAAGGCTCAGCAGATTAAGCTCTCCAAAAAACGTTTACATTTTTTATTTATTATAATAAAAATTAGAGTACTGTTCTTAGAAAGAATACAAATTTCATACGATTGTTTATGTAGTTAATATTGCGTACCTTTGTTACATATCGACTACCATATTGATTCCATAAGAAAGACAATTGTTTTTTAATGTGTATAAGTATATATTTCATCATATTTCTGTGTGATATAAAAACGGATTTTTAGGAGTAGAAGACATTTGCGAGAAGATTATATATTAAAACTATATTAATCATACAATTGAGATCTAACTTACCAATAATCGTGAGATTGTCGTTTTTATTAGAAGTAATTTTATAGTCGCTATCGCATGAAGTCCGAGGAGATAAAAAATTATATTTTTCTATGTGATGCATTTCGGAGTGGTGGGAAAAGGTGCAGACGAGTTTCGTAGGAAAAGATTGAGTGCAATACAATTTGAAGTGACCACTGGTCAGTACGACTATTTTAAGAATCTGCTTGTGCCCCCCACACATATTATTGAATTGACAATTTACCTTTGGCATAGAACACTAATCTTAGCTCTGCATAAAAAAAACAATAAGGGAAAAAAGTATATGTACACTAAGGCAAACGGAAAGCGCTCCTTTCATTTATAGGAACCGAGTTCGGAGTATAGGTCATGACATAGCTAATGTTCGCCCTGAATCAATGCTGACACATCCATTTATTAATGAATATTAGAGATAATTATCCGCCCCACCTTCATGTTCGAGGTTTTTCGAATTCGTAAAACTGCAAAAGTTCTGTGTAACTTTCAGTATGATCCGTTAACTTTGAATCATTCTTGTTTGGTCATGAAAGTTTCTTCAAATTAAAAGATCTTCTATACCTAATAAGCTATTCTAGATAATTCGTATATAAAGTCAATCATAATTGCTGGGTAATAAAATTACCAAGCAGCAGCGAAAATTTTGCGTTTGTGCCGAATTCGGTAAACCGAACATTGGCTCCCCGCAGTAGCATAAAATCTATGAATTTTAGGAAAATTGTATAAGATCTTCTCGAACTTCAATTAATATATACTCATTCTTTATGAGATTGTATCTTTTATTTTTTCTACGCGAATTAATGAATTAGCGCAATGTATGATAATATTGAGACAACATTATGATAACTCTAGTGAGAAATTATTTGCAAATATGTACATGTTAAATAAGAAAATAAGCTCTTCCTTATGTTGTCCATCGATATCATATTTTCATCACAAACTACTTATGCCTCTTATACAGACGTTATGTCCGTCCTCTAGAACATCAACGTACTCTATTGAGTATTATATCAAATTTGGACACCCCAGTACACATACTAACAGTAAATGTTACTGGCGCTCATTACTAACTTTTGTGCTACACACGACAAGGGAATGCAAATTCTAATTTTTCCTACTACCAAATCACGGGCGCACATAATCACAGGGTTGATTTAGTAGTATCGTGAGGATGTGAACGCAAATCCGATGGTTAAAGGGGAAATAGCGAGGGAGGATCACTATAGACGTAAGTATGATACGAGTGGTTTGCCATTAAAATTAGTGTGGATGTGTCCTGGATCCGAAGTAAACGCAAGATTGTGGAAGAGTTAGAAGAGAATTCCTTCTTTCCATTTTTCTATCTCTCACACTTTCGAGATTCGATGTTGGCCAGATTATTCCTTAAAATGCGAGAATTAAATATAAACAAAATAGTCCTCGAGGGGGATCGATACACATCTACGCTACATAGAACATAAGTGGGGGGGGGAGGAAGTTGTAGTGCAACGAACACTACACATGTTTAGAGTTAGTTTAAATGAGATACAAGTAAAACAAAGTAGGAGAGCTAGGGTACCATCAACAGTGCAACGAGAAGTAGGATGAATCGGTCAGGACAATAACCATCACGAACTACACAACATGTTGAGACACAGATATGAGGAAGAAATGATTATCAACCGACGGAAGCGAATAGCCCACCCCAATACCGATTAAATACCAACACGTGTCCAATAGTATCAACCAATGAAATAGTTTGACATTGGAGTAATCTAAAAATAAATCTACATGAAAGCAAAGAGACCACACTATTTCGTTTTTTGGCTTAGTAATATCATTGCTCTAAGTCCTTCTCTCATTACAAGTCAGCCTGGAGTCTATAATCCATGCAGACAAAACCATTTTGGCTATGATCGAAGAATAAAGTACTGGAACTCAATTGTTTATCAAGAACATATATGGCAACGACATTCTTTCTAAAATGCAATCAGAAGTAGAATCCTATACTGCCTAATTCTTGAGATATAATCTACTCGGATTCTACCTTACTATAGCACACAACTAGCAGTAGTACTCTATATCTTGAAGGCATGCCTGATGGGTATTTTATAGCAAATTGTTTAAATTAAATGAAATAATATCGATTTGCTTGTATATATACGGACTATGTTTTTCAACGTTTGCTCCTCAGAGATAGGACGTGTACTGATGAGATAAATTCAAGGGACCAGAGTATGAAGGAGATTTACAAAATGGTGAGAAATACAGAGCAACAACTTATTTAGAAAAAATGTAGATATTATATATGTTGTCATAATAGCGTCATTTTAAATATTAGGAATATTGATAACTTCCAGAAGTGATAATTGGGTAAGAATACAATAAGCTGAATTGGGTCAACGAGGAAGAGCACGCAAGCCGGACTCTTTCGGTACACCTTTCATTCACATCAAGGTATTCGATGGCAATTCACTAAAAATGTTTCAGCATTGATAACGTGGGTAGGCATAATAGAGTTATCTATGCCCGTCTTACTACACGAATTATTTCTATCCTTTAGTCTTGATATTGCCTTAACTTGACGGTCCTACCATCTACCTCAGGTCTTGTATTTGTTCAAGGCAGCACCAACCATACATGATAAAAATCATCCTTTCGGACGCCGAAGTGATTCAATCAGCCACAGAATCGATTCCCATTTCGGCGTCCAATTCACAGATACTCGCCCATCCGCCTCATGCTGTATTTCAGCGGTGCGACAATGACACTGGTCCGGAAGCCAGCATGGTGCAATGGTTTTTAATTTGACTGTATTGCCCAGCCTTGACAGCACATATAGGAGTATTGGTTCGCTTTTATCTTGGTGCAATTTGGGGTCATCCCGGGTCCTAACTACACAAGCCACTACTGTACCCCACAACCATAACACCGACACACAAGTCTTCCATTCAAAATGACGTTGTGATACAATTGGACTTCACGATTTAGCTGCGCCCACCATTTTCCACCAGGTTAAGAAAAAGCTTTTCTTAGCTCGGACCTCTCACCTCGCATATTGTGTATGACGAAAAAATACGGCCCGGATTGATGCCGCAGCCTAAACCGCACCAACAGAAATCAACTCTTTTGTGGTGCATTTGGTTTTCGACATCACTTTGGATCTCTTCGCCAAATGCGCATCTGTTTATTGACGAATCCACCTGAGGTGAAATATTGCCTCATCACTGAAGATTGATTTTCTATCGAAAACTTGATCATCCCATTGTTGCCATTTCTGGAACCATTTAACACGTTGTTGATTGTGTATCCCTCCAAGGTTCAATTTAGTAAGTCTGAAATAGAAATTCAAAAAAAAAATATTTCGGAAAAAACTTGGCGTTTAGGTGTGGTTCACATTCAACATCGGCCCTTACAATTTAACAACCCTTTATTAACCCACAAAAAAGACGTATCCGCAATTTTTTTACAATGGGAAAAATTAGAAATACGTGCTGTCATTAAATATTTCCATAAAAAAGATTTATCGGGACAAGAAATTCATAATGATATGGTAAATGTGTTAGGTGAAAGTGCTCCTTCATATGCAACAGTAAAAAATTGGGTTGCTGAATTTAAACGAACAAGCATTGAAGATGAACCACGTAGTGGACGTCCAAAAACATCAACAACAACAGAAATTGTAGCCAAAGTGCATGATATGGTATTAAATAATCGACGAATAAAAGTGCATGAAATTGCTAATGTCATGGGCATCTCAAATGATCGAGTCCATTTAATTTTGCATGAAGAACTACAGATGAAAAAGCTCTCTGCAAGATGGGTGCCGCATTTGTTAACAGTCGATCAAAAACGCATAAGAATGAACATTTCTCAAGCTTGTTTGGATCGTTATAAGCGAAAAAAATGGATTTTAAGCGTCGTTTCAAAACTGTTGTTGAGACATGGGTCCACCACTATACTCCAGAGACAAAAGAACAATCCAGACAATGAACTGAAACTGAATGAAGTTCCCCAATGAACGCAAAAACAATTCAATCGGCTGGTAAGGTTATGGCAACTAGTCTTGGGCAAAATCGTTCACCGTAGTGATTCGGACTCATCGTTCCTTTTTTACAAAGGAACTAGTTCCTTTTTTACAAAGGAACTAGTTCCTTCAAATCGTTCCTTTTCGTCCGGATTTGTATATTTGTCATCACTGTCATCTACTAAAGACAGACATTATATTGTTTGTTTACTTTGTGTAACGAAGTTCATGATCAATTGAAAGATACAAAAATATGGAAAATTGAGTGAAATTACTTCAAATAGTTTATAGTAATATAGTAAGAAAAAAAAAATTAAAGGAATGGAAAATTTAAGAAAGTAACTAAATTCAGGAAGCCAAACTCTTTGGATGGATTTTTGGATTGAATAATACTAATACTCTGTGCAAAATTATTCATTGCAAGAAATTACGATTTTTTTGTTGTCGTTGTGAAAAGCTGAAGTGAAATTAATGATTCTATTAAAATAGCAGCATATCAATCAATGATTTAAATACATATGCGCCAAAATGAATAAATTGGCAAATAGCTCAAACAGAAGTAAAAAAATCAAACTGCGATCCGAGGAACGATGGAGCGTAAATTGAAAATAAAACTAATTGACAAAAGGAACGATTAGAACGAAAGAGATGGAACTAGTGACAGTCGTTCCTTTTAGTGAACCGTTCATTGGAACTAGTTCGTTCCGGAACGACACAAGACTAATGGCAACGGTTTTTTGGGACTTCAAAGGTATTTTATTGATTGACTATCTGCAAAAAGTAAAACAATGTACAAATTCGAGAATAAATGTCTTGGCTTACAACACAAAAAATAATTTTTCATCAAGACAACGCACCAGCGCACAAGAGTGTTTTAACAATGGCTAAAATCAACGAATTAAAGTACGAGTTGCTTGACTACCCAGCTTATTCTCCTGATTTAGCTCCCAGTGACTTTTACTTGTTCCCAAATCTAAAAAAAAATCCTTACTGGCAAGCGTTTTACCTCAAATGAAGATGCAATTACAGTTGTAAACCACTATTTTGAAGACCTTGAGCAAAACTATTTTAATCAAGGGATAGAATTGCTAGAAAAGCGTTGGACTAAGTGTATTGAAGTTTCAGGAGATTATATTGAAAAATAAAAATATTTTTGAAAAACTAACTTTCATTGATAGGCTAAGAAGTTTCCGAACCGCCGTATATCAAAGACGTTAATTCTAGTCCTTGTACAAAATTTAATGCATATCACGGTAAAACTCTGGCTTCTGGGGGCCATATAAGTGTATATCGGGCGAAAGATATATAGGTGCTATATCTAAAACTGAACCGATTTCTTCCAAAATTTTCTAAAATGTCCAAATTTGAAGTCGATTGACTAAAATTGCGAGTTAGACATTGATCACAAAAAGTGTTCACAGACAGACAGACATGGCTACATCGATCAGGGGCCGACCGTGAGCACATTGCCAAAGACACCATGTGTCCATCTCGTCTCCTTTGGGGTGTTGCAAACATATGCACTAACTTATAATACCCTGTCCACAGGTGTGGCAAGGGTATAAAAATAATTGGGAGTTCAAATCAAACTGCAAATCGATTAATTTTGGCTGATTAGCCAGGTGATATGTCATCAATCGAAAAAAGTGGTATTAGAAAGAGTTTTACGGCGGGTGGGGTAGGACATACCATTTAAGTGTTTCAAAATAAGTATTTACTGGTTTTGGTTTACAGACAATCAGTGTGTGAACGGCTAAATATAATTTTTATTTACTTTTTTTTAAATTAATTGCACTGAAAAAAATATTTACGTGATATTAAATATTACGCAATGTAAATTTTATGATACGCAATTTACAAAATATTAAGGACATATTTGTTTAAAATAATGAAATTTTTAATTTCTAATTCATTTTTATACCCTTCACCACTACTGTGGTACAGGGTATAATAAGTTTGTGCATTTGTATGTAACGCCAAGGAGGAGTAATCATAGACCAACCTTTTAGTATACGGATCGGCTTAGAATTAAATTCTGAGTCGATTTAGCGATGTCCGTCTGTCTGTCTGTCTGTCCGTCTGTCTGTTGATGTATTTTTGTGTGTGCAAGTACAGCTCGCAGTTTTAGTCCGATTCTCCTAAAATTTGGTATAGGGTCCTGTTTCGGCTCAAAGACGATCCCTATTGATTTTTGCAAAAAATCGGTTCAGATTTAGATATAGCTGCCATATATATTTTTCACCGATCTGGTCATAATTGGCTTGTATATCAACCGATCTTCCTCAACATCCGAATATTTTATGAGTCTCGAAAAACTTGCAAAATATAGCCAAATCGGTTCAGATTTAGATATAGCTCCCATATATAGCTTTCGCCCGATTTACACTCATTTGCCCACAGAGGCCAATTTTTTTCTCCGATTTAGTTGAAATTTTGCACAGGGAGTAGAATTAGCATTGTAGCTATGCGTGCCAAATTTGGTTGAAATCGGTTCAAATTTAGATATATCTCCCATATATAGCTTTCGCCCGATTTACACTCATATGACAGAGGCCACAGAGGCCAATTTTTTGCTCCAATTTAGTTGAAATTTTGCACAGGGAGTAGAATTAGCATTGTAGCTATGCGTGCCAAATTTGGTTGAAATCGGTTCAGATTTAGATATATCTCCCATATATAGCTTTCGCCCGATTTACACTCATATGACCCAAGAGGCCAATTTTATCTCCGATTTAGTTGAAATTTTGCACAGGGAGTAGAATTAGCATTGTAGCTATGCGTGCCAAATTTGGTTGAAATCGGTTTAGATTTAGATATAGCTCCCATATATATGTTTTTCTGATTTCGACAAAAATGGTCAAAATACGAACATTTTTCTTGTAAAATCGCCTCTGCTTAGTCGGAAAGTTGTAAAAATGACTCTAATTTTCCTAAACTTCTAATACATATATATCGAGCGATAAATCATAAATAAACATTTGCGAAGTTTCCTTAAAATTGCATCAGATTTAAATGATTCCCATATTTTTTTACTAACATTATGTTCCACCCTAGTGCATTAGCCGACTTCAATTTTGAGTCTATAGATTTTGTAGAAGGCTATCAAATTCTGTCCAGATCGAGTGATAATTAAATGTATGTATTTGGGACAAACCTTTATATATAGCACCCAACACATTTGACGGATGTGATATGATATCGAAAATTTAGGCCTACAAGGTGGTGCAGGGTATAATATAGTCGGCCCCGCCCGACTTTCCTTACTTGTTTTTACTTAAATTTAGGACACACATTTTGTAAATTTGCATCCCTCCGTCGTATGCCTTTCAATTAAAGCAAAATTTCCTTAAAATAGAGAAACACATTTTTGATTTAAAGAAATTGTTTTTAAATTAACTGAAATATTGCATCTTTCGATTTAATAAAACGTTCAAATATAGGCAGTTATCTTGAGGATTAGTATCTTCGATTTAAAGTTTTTTTTTTTTTTTGAATTGGAAAACATTTTTACTTTGACATCGTTAATATTTGTTAACGCATTTGTTTGTACGTGAATAGCTTTATTAATATACCGCGAAAAGAGAATGAAAATTCGATAAATGCGATCTGATTCCTAATTTTAATTTTATTGATCCTAGATTTAAGGCCTGATAGATCGCTAAAGCTGTCTTTATTTTAAAGAAGCCGCATTTTTAGCTCGGAAACAATACAAAAATCCTTAGGGAAGGTAAAAATCTTTGGATCCAAGTAAATTTTTTTAAGTGTGAATCTGCCGTGCACTCAATCAGAGTAAAATACGTTCTTCGTAAGGAAATCAATTAATTGGATACAAAGATTTCGACTTTCCCTTAAGAATTTTGGCATTGATTTCCATTGAAAGATGCGGCTTTCAAAATACAGAATTTTTTTAAGAAGCTTTAAATCTAGGGTCTATAAAAAATTAGAATACGGATCTCAATTAATCGAATTTTCACCCTTTTTTATGCTAAACATCATTAAATAAAGATATTCATGCAAAAATAATAGTCAGTTTATAAATCCAAACTATAACATATGCTTCAAACTAAAAAAATTATTTTCTTAATTTCAAAACAACTTTAAATCAAACAAATCTTAAAAAAAAGTCTTAAAAGAATTCAATATTTCACTATTAAGATTATTTCTTTAAAAAAAATGTTTTTTTCTTTACTTAAAAAGAAAATTGGCCTTACTTTAGAGACATAGGACTTTAACAGAGGGAGGACTATTTTAAAAATTTTTTCTTAATTTTAATGAAAAACAATTTAAACAAATTAAACAAAGATTATAATCTTCTTTTAATTAAAATTTCTTTATTTTAAAGAAACTTGTCCTTAGTATTGTGTGAATTGGGTATCCTAAAATTTAGTTGACATAATCCTTCATATTAGGTCAATAGTTTTTTCAGTGTAGTGAGTATTTTTTTTTTTGAGAGAGAATTTGAAAAATT
Source organism: Haematobia irritans (assembly GCA_003123925.1). NCBI lineage: Eukaryota > Metazoa > Arthropoda > Insecta > Diptera > Muscidae > Haematobia > Haematobia irritans. The sequence continues at coordinate 16,706 of PGFW01023935.1, forward strand.
CATCATCAATTGATAACCTTTGGCACAGCATTCCAGAAATGCGATTATAACACTCAATGAAAAAAACTCTCATTGCAATTCAATTTCAGTTCATTCATTAAAGCCTAAATTAAAAGTCTCCATATAAAAGCGGAAAACATTTAAATGTTAAGCAACACAATTAAAATATGGACGGCGTTAACTGCGTTAAGCTGTATGGGCCAAATTAAGGCTTATGCTATAGACAATACTGATACTCTACTTCATATCAAATCTCAAGAAATGCTTACGTATCTAAATAAGACCATGGATCCTTGTTCCAATTTCTATGATTATGCCTGTGGCAATTGGCCCACCATACATCCAGCATCGAAAAGTAAATATGAGACAAGTGTTTTTCAACACACCAAAGATGAATTAAATGAGAAAATTTTAACAAAAGACCGAAATGTTAGGTTGTAAAGTTGCCACAGGAATTTTTATGGTATTTTTGTTAGGATATAACGTGGACCAACTGATACTGGCTCCATCATAATAGGCTTGAGGTTTTCGATTTAGTTTCGATCTGGGTCTTTAGGGCATTTAGACTGTAGATGGTTTTAGAATTCTATATAATCATTAGGGATCATGGTCAACGATCCATATTCTTCCGTGAAATTATTGGAGTTATAAGAATTAATTTCCAAACGCATAGCTTATGTTTATCCACAGCAATTGACGTGTGGTTTCATTAATCCAATCATATTTTCCCGATTCCAAAGCTAGCTGGAAAGTTGTTTTAATTCTTGGAATATTTTGAACAGTCTCTTCGTTTTATTTGAATTGATTTCGTATAGCCCTATTGTCTAGAATATTGGCAAAATGTCCTTTGGTTTTTCCAACATTTCTCTTGCAGCTTTAAAGGACCTTTATCGATTGGTAAAAGAAAATTAACCAATAGATTATAGCCAATATAATTGGCCACCTTCCTCTTGGGTGTCCTTTTCATAATGCAACTAAATTTGTTTGATATCCTGGATTTTTGACCGTTTCTCTTCCTTGGGGTATCGAGCCCAAGGATATATCCAAAAGTCGCTTTATATCCAAATCTGGTTGGTGGAGAGCATGTAATTTTTCCACAGTAGTGGAAAAATGTAATTCCTTGCCACGTACTGTATATCTTTGGATACCTTTGACTAAAGCATATTTAAAATCAAGAATCTCACGGGCCACTTGTCGAGCTTTTGCCGTTGGAACCTCGAGAAATTGTATCAGATTCTTTTGGATAACATCCATGTGTTTTGACGAATATACTTCATTGGTTCATCCAAATACATAGCCAAAGTTTTGAGAGGAAAATCCGGATGACTTATAAATAAACGATTGACATTGTTATCCTCCAAATCACATGATTTTATAGCCCAAAATGATGTTCACCTCATATCTGTGGGATATCTCAGCTATAGTCTTGAGCCAATCAAATCTTGAGGCTCGCCATTTGGTCCCCTCTAAAAGAGGTAATTTCCAAATTCTTGTACCGCCTCCTTTAGTTTATCTTTGTAGCGGTATTGGTTTCATTGCCACCACTAAGACATGATTGATAGAATTTTTTACATTTTTTATTTCACTCGAATCTTTGGATCTTCACTGCCTTCAAAAACT